>JARCFY010000014.1:27875000-28105000 GCA_029233225.1 Lepidodactylus listeri
CTGCAGATGAAGCTGTGAGGAGTTCCAGAAGAATCACTCTTCACCCAAAGAGTGATTAACACATGGAATTCACTGCCACAGGAGGTGGTGGCGGCTACAAGCATGGACGGCTTCAAGTGGGAACTGGATAAACACGTGGAGCAGAGGTCCATCAGTGGCTATCAGCCATAAGGTGTAGATAGGATCTCTCAGTCTGGGGCAAGTGATGCTCTGTATTCTTGGTGCTTGGGGGGGGGGGGCAACAGTGGAAGAGCTTCTAGTGTCCTGGCCTCACTGGTGGATTTCCTGATGGCACCTGGTGTTTTTGGCCACTGTGTGACAGAGTGTTGGACTGGATGGGCCATTGGCCTGATCCAACATTGGCTTCTCTCTCATGTTCTAATGCTGTTGGCCTTAAATGCTGCAGTCATACCCAGGGGCTAGAAGAATAGGGAGCAAAGGTATCTGTGATGAGATAAGGAAGGTTCAGCCAGTGATCTGTGGAGTACCTAACACTAAGAGGGCAGGAAGGAGGGAAAGAAGAAAGAAGAGGACAGACACGGATGAGAACTAAACTATCTCCCTCCAACTGTTTTTTAAACAAAATTTGACACCATGACATTTTCCTTGCTTGTTGTGCTGCTGCTGTCCTTTGATGCTTTTAAAGTTTTATTTTCATTTCGTTTAAACGTACTATTTTATTATAACTTGCTTTAAAATATTGCATGCTACCTTGAACACATATGGTGGAAAGATGGGGTTGAAGCTATTTTACACAAATCAAACAAAAGGAAAAAATATCTGGCCATGGGGCAGGCCCGTTTCCACAGCTGAAGAGCTGGATTTCTGGCACATCCAAGCCTCAGCTCCTCTATTTTTAGATATGAGCCACCATTACAGGGCTCACTTGAGAATTATCATATTTTAGCTTATGTTTTCAATATTTGTGTCTGAAAGAAGGATCTTGAAAGGTTCAAAGGCATGCAACGCTTTTAAAAAATGGATGTGCCTGTCTGATAAAAGGTGCCACAGATCCTTCATCTTTTAGTCTGTGGGGCCAGTATGGCGCCTTGCCTCCTGACTGTGATTTTTAAGCTATTCTAAGAGGGAAGGCAGTGGGGAAAGGGGTGATTCACAGCATTTGTCCAGCTGGGAGCCACAGTTCTAAGCAAAAGTACAGATTGCACCAGCAACCAGCAACTGCCAGAGCAACAGAGCTGTAGTAAGGCACATTCCTCCGAGAGGCTGTGCGGCCAGGCTAAATATCCTCAGTGTGAAAGTTTACAACCTGGAAATATAAAAAGAAAATGTCCGCCACTGAAACAAATCTTTCCTACGATTACAATTTTTATCAGATTTATAGCACTGCGCTCTACTTTTCATAGAAAATATGAAATAACTTTTTTATATAGAAAATATGAAATAACTGATATTTTTATAAATTGAGTTCTTTCCTAGAGGTTTTATGTTGGTTACATTTATGACTGGCTATAAATTACGCCCAAGTTTGTCCATTTTACTGCATTGTCCCTCTTCACTTTCTAAAAACAGATTCCGAGGTTGGTTTCCAGTTCCATCTCCTTCACCTGCTCTCTTCTATTTTTCTTGCTTACTTCTGACTTGCACTTAGCACTAAAATGCTTCCTTTATTTGTGCCAGGCTGCAGAGGAAGTGCAGCATGCAATACTTCCTTATCATGGCCCCTGCCTCTCTAAGTGTGTGCTCCTCCTGAAGGAGGATGTGATGGAACAGAGCATTTGACAAAATTAGAGGAGCTATAAAACAGTTCCAGTTTCTTTGTGCATCTTGAAACACTGAGTAGTTTCTCTAGACTTCCTTACATACATCCAAGGTTTTTGGCTACCCTCGTGTTCATACTCTCTCTCACACACACAAACACACAAGAATGAGACTGAAGGTCCATGCAGTCCAGCACCTTGTTCCCCACCAACGAAGTGCCCCCAAGACACTGGGCAAAAAGGTAATTACTTTCTCCTGCTGTTGCCTCTCCCCAACTAGAATTTAGTGGCCATATTGCATCTGAATGTGGGGTTTTACTTTATTACACGTTGCAAACTCTCTCATGTATTTTTAAATAGAGAGTGCAAGATACAAATATGTTTGTATTTATATTTTGAATACAGACAGCTTAAAGAAATAAATATTAGGGATAAACAGTTGTTGACAGACCTGTCCTTCATGAGACAAATGTGCTTAAGCCTCCTCCATGCCTGGACCACAGCCATCCTCTCTGCACAACAAATGACAGTTTGGGGGCAGGAGGGGGATAGGGAGTCAAACCACATTTCCCAGGATTCTTTGCAGGAAACCATAACATTTAGAGCAGGTATAAAACCAATATGCACTTGCAGTAGTGATATCTGTACTGTCTTGGGTTTGAAGCTACTGTACTTAACGCACTAATCTTGGAGAACAATTTTTTTTGGAATACTGTCTGCAAGTAGACATTGACAATGCTGCAATGAGAGCCTTGTTCAAGCATTACATTTGTGGCTGATACTAATTTTCTTTGTATTTTTTTATTATGTGCATGTGTGTGTGCACATGCACACACCTGGAATTATGGTGGCCTCTGGTGACTGACCCCTACTGAGGGCCTGGAGGGTATTCAGAGAGGTGGCTGAGTAAAGCCTGCCCCCACCTCCCACCTCTGATATTTCAAGGAGGTCTCCCATCTAAATACTTGCCAGAGTCAACCCTGCTTAGCAGCTTCCGAGATCTGACGAGATCGGGCTTGCCTGGGCTATCCAGGACAGGGCGTGGCTGATGCTCATTGAAGATTCAGAACTGAAGGCATACCCGTTGCTCGTACCCCATACCATCCAAAACAGATGCAAATCTGCAGTAGTGTGGCTGCCACAGGCCCCAGCACCTTGGTAACAACTTTTCACAAAATGCATGCAGAGAAATAAATGTGTACATGCTAGCCTCTCATGCGCCAAGGATCCCTCTGGGTAAAAGCTAAATTGTTAGCCAAGTGGCATGCTGTTCCTGAGGGGCACAGGGTCAAATGTTTCTGTTACACTTGGTCAAATCTTGCACTTCTTCAACGTGGGCTTAATGTGCAAATCGTTTCCTAAGTTAAAACCAGATTCAAGTTTGCCAGTGCCAAGTACTTGATGAAGGCAAAGAACATGATGCTAGGAACAGCAAGCCCTGGATGATGGCATGCCCCACGAAGAGTTTTGCACATATTACGTTTATTATGGATAAACTTGATTTACCCTCCCTTCGCAGTGAGATGAACCCTTCCAGCAAATATTGCAGCTGCTGACTGAAGGAACCCTGTGGCTAGAGCTGTGGTATTAAGAGTTCAGGTGTCAGGCACAGAGAGGAAAGCCTTCCTAGTGTCTGATTCACACCTACGGAGCTCCCTTTCTTCAGACTAAGCTTGTGGCTAGCGGTTAAGAGACTGTCAAGCAGAATCCTCTCACCTACCCCTTCAAAGTTCACCACGGCCACAAACTCCAGCTGTGGGTGGTCAGGCTATGGCATAGTTGCCTTTGCAGTACTCCAGGCCTGAAGAAGGAAAGCCGTTCATCTGATCACAATACAACTGAATTATGCTCCTGCCTTCTTCTCCAGTGCTGCCCCACTGCCTCCAACTCAGCTGTTGATTCTAAAGACAAAAACCACATCAAGGCAACGAGGTGGGAGGAGAGGCTGTGTATGCACCCCACTTCTGACTTAACTTTGGACAAGCTGTTCTCTTTCTCAGCCCTCCACTCAGAAATTGGGGATACGAAGACCAGCTTACCTTACTTCTCTTATTTTATACATACTTCTGTTTTGCCATTGTAAGCAAACTTGGTCATGATTGTTTTTATGGAAAAGCAGCCTAGAAGTTTCCTAAACAACAGATCATCTTTTCAACAGTGCTATAAAATCTTGGAGGGGTGGGGACTGATTGTTCAGTGATTGAAGCTAAGCTGGTGGGGAGGAAATGAATCTTTTATGCTTTATCCATTCTCGGCGTGCTGTTAACCTGCCCAGAGCTGTTGGGATTAGGCAGGCTAAAAAATTTAATCTAAGTCAATAAACATATTTGCTTTGAGCTCTTCCTCTCCTTTCCTCTGTGGCTACCATTTTATTTCCCATGCTCTATATACAACATTAAACACACTGCTAAAATTGCCATCAATTATTGCTCAAATGGATCCACTTGCAAGGAACTGCAGCTGATGACCCTTCCCTCCCTCCCTCCCTCCCTCCATCTCCAAACTGCTTCAGGAATGTGTGGTTGCTCTGGCTTTGGACTGAACACGACCCCAATCCTGGAGAGTTATTGTCATTCTACACACCACCTACAGGTAACAACACAGCATAAAGTTTTATAAACATTATGATACGGGCACACAACCTCCTCTGCTGGTTAAAGAGCTTTGCAATGCACAATATAATTCAGCACCTCTTGTAAATCTCATGCTTGTTGCAACTATTCTTCGAGAGGCATTCCTATGTATCTTGGTAGAACTACCCAGTTAAGTTATGAGCAATAGATGTCACAACAGCCAGGGTGGCTTTATGATCCTAATTCTCAGTTAAATGAGAGCAAAGCAGAAACTAGCAAGCAATAGCGGACAGAGTTTGGGACACTGAACTGCCGGGGGGGGGGGGGAAGGGTTCCAGTAACAAGTCCTCAAAACTACATCATATTAAGCAAGTTCAGCCACAGATTCTCATCTCGAAAATGGGGACTGGATCCTACCTCCCAGGGCAAGGAAGGGGAACATTCTGAGCCCACAGGCATGTTGTAAGGAATTGCTACTAGTGCATGCCAGAAATCCTTGATGTTATTAAACTGGCTGCCTTTCACGATCCACTTTATTTGGAATGTGGCAATCATATTAGGTTCATTGCCTTGGTCTGAACAATGGCATCCTCCTGGCAAATAAGCCAGCTCCCAAGTTAAATTCAGAAATGGGGGCATGGGAAGAAAGGGAATAAGACAATATCTAAAAAGATACATTAAAAGGCAATGGAAAGCTTATACATTTTATCAAACTTTTTTTTGCCATTGTCAGCTGACTTACGTGGGCCCTGTGAAGTTTTCAAGGCAAGAGGTGTTCAGAGGTGGTTTTGCCACTGCCTGCCTCTGATCAAACTTAAGAGGCAATTTGACCAGGGCTCCCTACAACTTAGTAGACGCTGTATTAAATTCCTGGCTCAGTAGGGCAGTATTTAAAGTGAACAGCAGAGCACAGATGACCAGGTGATGCCTCCTGGGTCAAGTCTGGCCGTCACTCGTAGCACCTACCCCCTCCCCCTGTGGCCTACTCAAGAGGCAAAAGGGGATGCAAAAGTAGCAGCAGCTTGGGCCAATAATTTTGCAAGCAAGAAATGCAGGAGGGGGTCATTCACAAAGCAGCTTTCCCACAGAACTACCTGTTAAGCAGGATAAGTGCCAGGTACCTTTAAGAATGTGCCAGAGGTCTTCAGCTTACTACTGAATGCAACATAATATGCAAACCACCTACTTTTGTAGCTGGAGTAAGAGCTTCCCAAAACAGGGGTCAACATTCACAGTGAACACTTCAGCCCTTACACCTCTAGTTTTAGAGATTAAGGACATGAGGAGTAGCTCTTTAGTCTCTGTTCTACTGAAAGGAGGTTAAAATAACTGCCTGCTATCAACTGCTGGGGGCCAGCAGAGACTGCATAACAGAAAGGCTGCCTCTGCAGTTTGGCATCTCCACTGTCCACCGGTCCTCAAATTCCATCTATAATTCCTTCTGCTTCTCTACTCTGAAGAGAAGAACCTGGATGATGTCATTAACTACAAGATATCAGAAGAGACCGGCAGACATGCATCCATGGACCCCCAAATATTATACATTGTTTGTAATAGCTTTAAATTGTTATAAGCGGTTTTAAGCACCAATCTTAGGTGGGGGGGGGGGGGGAGTGTGAACACAATTTTTTCCCCTCTCCCAAAATACCAGAACTCGAGGGCATGCAATGAAACAGATGGGCAGTAGGGTCAGGACGGACAAAAGGAAATACTACTTTACACAGAAAGTGATTAAAATGTGGAATTTGCTGCCAGAGGATATAGTGATGGCCACAGGAATAAACAGCTTTAAAAAGGGATTAGACAGATTCATGGAGGATAAGCTTATCAATGGCAACTAGCCATGATGACTGAGGGGAACCTTCACACTCACAGGCACTAAGCTTCTGAATCCCAGAGCCAGAAGGCAACATCAGGGGAAGGCCTTGGCCTCTATGCCTTGTTGCTGGCCACTGGATGAAACAAGATGCCAGCCTAGATGGACCATTGGTCTGATCTGGCAGGGTTCTTCTTATGTTCTTATGTAATTAAAGAATTACACTTTTTTTAAAAAAAAGTTTCCTGTATCTCTTTGGCAGACTACAAACCAAAAAAGTGTTTCATCAGGCTAGGTACAGAAATATGATGTGGAATTACTGAGACAGTAAACTGCTTGCAAAAGATCCGTGTACTGGGAAACAACAGGAGATCGATAATTTCTTTAGCCTCTTGTCTAGAGGTGAAAGTGTTCCATATGCAGTATAACCCACATACAACACAGCAGTCAAAGTAACAGGCAGGATTTCTAACCTGCCAGAAAAAAACACTTGTCTCTTTCACCCCTCCCCTTTTTGCTCCCCCCAAGTGGGTACTTCAGGTGGTAAGGCATGGGGATGTCAGCTTTGATTTGAGCTAACCAAAAGAAAAATCTCGTGGATGGATAAGCTCCAGGACCTTTGAATTAAATGAAAGACCAGAACACTCCAACAGAATGCCTGCAATAACAGTCTCCACAGAAAATTATGAGGAGCTACATAAATCCACCCTCTTCCTCTTCACACAGGCTCATTAAAGCCGTACTGACTCTCTGGGCAGCTATAATTCTGCTGACTGATACCCTGGAATCACCCTGTCAATACCCAGCGGTGTGCTGCCTCTCCAACTATCTTTGCCCCTAATATGCCTCTCTTTGATGGGATTTGCTGACCTTTAATCTGATGCAAGTTTACTCTCATCACCGAAGTGTAAGTCGGAGAGCAATAAAACGGCAACCTCCCCGATTCAAAAGGGAGAACTAAAGCGCCACTAACTGTGAATCTAACCTTTCGTAATGGCTCTTCCCTCTGAAAAAAAGGGAAGGGAAAAGAGAAACGGGAAGCACAAGGCAGCTAAAAAACAAACAATATTTAATGCCGATGGCAGGATTTATTAAAGCCCTCTTTGATTGAGTGTTAAATTAGAATTTTGGAGCTGTAAAAGAGAACACAGCCAAGAGAGATGGAGCTGGAAAGATGAGCAAGTGAGCATGCACAGGGACTGGGGGGGAGGGGGGGTCCTTCCCTATTTTGACAGCACAGCTGGAGGCAGACACCAGCCCTGTCAGGAAAAAAACGGGAAGGAGACATTACAGAAGCAACAATTCCAGAGGGCTCAAGAAAGCAAACCAAGTCGCATCCTTATGTAGTAAAAGAAGGAAAGGAAGACAAAGAGGCAGAAATTAACACAAGCCAGGATTGCAATCCTTTGTCCTACTTTATTCTAACAGTAGATTCAGGTGGGTAGTCACATGTTGGTCTGAAGTAGCAGAACAAAGTTTGAGTCCAGTGGCATCTTTAAGACCAACAAAGTTTAATTCAATGTATAAGCTTTTGTGTGCATGCACACTTCTTCAGATACAGTGAAACAGAATTTCCTCAACCATTATATATAGGAAGAGAGAGGGTGGAGGTGGGTTTGCAAGGAAGGGCTAGTTAGAATCAAGATGCATAAGTAACTGGGCAGTTATAGCTGAGATGGAGTAAGGCAGTTAAGGTCTAACAGTAAAGAGATAGGCTGGATTGAGAGACAGTGGATAGTTATGACAAGCTTTATAGAACAGCTGAGAGCTGAACCACATCTCCATGTCAAAATGCAACCCATTACCCCTTCAGCACATAGCTGCAGCTTTAGTTAGAGCAATTAACCAGCTTTGGCTTTTAGTTACTTATTTCAAAAGCATGCCTCAAAGCACCCCATCTTCTTATTATTTTACAGAAGCAAATTCAGTGGATCCTAGATATCTTGTAAAAGGGCTTTCAGTACCACCAAAGCAACATATGCTGTGTAACTCTGACAATGGTATAACACAGGTTGCTTTCCTATATCTGTGTATATGTACACTAAGGACTTTGTGCCTGAACAGAGTTTGGGGTCAGAAACTTCTACAGCGGTTTTTAGGCAAAAAAAAATCATCTGATTTGAGAGGCACAGTCTTGGCTTCTACTTGGTTCTTACAAAGAAGAAGAAGAGAAAAAAAAATAATGTTGCAGTAAATTACTGATTCCGGTTGAACCCTGTTGGAAGGAAAGAGGGTTGGTCATGTGAAAGTACAGATACCCATTCAAAGAATATCAGTTACTGGTAACTGGTAGTCTGTGCATCATATCAACAGGGGAAAAAGACAACCAAGATGACCTACCTGGAAGGGGTAACAGGAGCAGTTAGGGGAAGTGTTTGTGTAACACCTGGTGGTCATGCTGTCTGTGGCTATGTGTACTACTTTTAGCATGGGAAAGGTGGCATAAAGCAACTCAGTCCAAAGCTCCAGGTAGTTCATGTGCAGCCTTGATCCTAGGAGACCAAGGCTGACCAATGGTAAGTATGCTTAGTGTGCACTACATCCCCACCAAGAGGCATCTGTTATGAGGGCCACTGGAAGCACTGGGGAACATAGAGGACTTTGTGCCATAGATGACAAGGATCAGCCCACCAAATGAAGCCTCTGAGAGTTGCTGATTTCTTCTTGTGCAAGTCCCACAATGGTTGGAAGTTATGTTTGAACCAGCACTTGCAGAGGTCTCATCCACAGCCTGAATAACTGCATCCGTGTAGCAGAAACTGCCATAAGGCCTAGCAGCCATTGGATTTGCCTGGAAGGTTGTTAGGAGCAAGCAGGAGCTGTAAGGAGCCAATTGTCTATGCAGGGGAAGATAGTTATCTGTGGATGCCCAAGACATGCTGCAATCACTTGCTGTGCATTTGGTAAATATCCTTGGGGAGGTGCAGAGGCTGAAGGATAACACCTTGTACTGGTAGTAGGCATCCCCCACAGAGAAATGTAGAAATTTGCAAATACGGTGGTTGGACTGAAATATGGAAGTAGGTATGTTTCAGGTTAATAGGAGCATACCAAGCACCTGGTGTTCGAAGGTGAAACACAGATTCTATGGTTACCACCCTGACAGTCTTGAATTTGACATATTCATTGACATTTCTGACTTGAGAATGGGGTAAAGACCTTCAGGATGGTGAAGCATCAACAGGAGAATTCTAAGCCCCTTTGGGAAGGTGGTACCTCATCTATCTCCTCCAACCCTAGAAGGGAGCTGATCTTCGGCAAAAAAGCAGGGCTGGGAGGAGTATATCTAAACCCTCCATGGGGGGAATCAACAGCTTCCCAGAATAGCAGATAGTAGTCAAGATGTGGGAGTGGTGGAGAAGGAGAGTTGAAGTTAAAACCACACTTTGCTCCAGATGACTTAGAACACTGATAGAAACTGAGGTTTGAGGAAGGAGAACAATTTGAACAATATAGCAGAGAATGACCTACATGACAAAGACTCATTCAAAGAGGAGAAGAATGGCCTGCTCTCATGAGTGCATACATGACATTGATTCTGGTTCTTGGTCTTGTAGATGGTAGATGTGAGGCCCATGTCTCTAGCAATTTGTTTTAACTTTGGGACCCCCTCCAGTCTTGCTGCTGCATAGACCTTGCCCTTCAAAGGGCAAATCTTCCTGCCTTAGCTTTAGAGGGCAGTGAAATGGAACACAGCCAGACATGGCACTTTAAAGCTGTGGCCTTGGAGCTGAAGTTAGCCACATGATGAGGCGATTATCTGTAGCTTGTTCTCCTTGAAGACCACTGCCAATTCCATGATGTCGGCAGGAAGAGAAAGTATTGACTGACTGATTGGATTTTTATCCTGCCCTTCCCTGCATGCACCTATACTGGTATCCTGCCATACTGACAAGGCAGTTGGCTACTTTCAGAGACGTTACTAAGGGGCATAGCAAGGGGAGGCAGGATTGGCTTCAACAAATGATCCATATCCTACCCATGATACAAAGGCTAACAGTGTTAGTTCCAAAAGTCTGGTAATGAATACCTGGAAAAATGAGGACATTGTGAACTAATCTATCCCTAAAGGTTGGTGGCAAGGGCATAACGATTGGAGAATATCTCATGGGAAGTCTTCCAAAGTGACTTCAGAAAAAGATCTCACTTGTCAGATCTCTGTGGAACAAATCTTATCAGTTGCTGGTGTTCCTGGATTAAAGATGATCTCCAGAATCAACTTGAAGATTGAATGTCTCCACAGCAATAGGCCAGAGCTCATTAAGTGATATTCACTGACTCGTATGAAAATTTTCTGGGCTAGGCTTGCTTACCATCTGAACAGTCAAGAAAACTCTGTTGTGGTGCATGTTATAAAAGTGCCTTTGCCTTGCCTTCCTGTGCCTCAACCTCTTTCAGCTTGGTACAAATCAGGTCCAGCAACACTTTTAAAAGGTCACATGATAATGGGATTTTAGCAGGGCAGATAGAAACCAACTAGAACTGGAACTAGAAACCAAGCCAAAATTGGACACCGGTAGAAAACTTACCATGGGCCAAAAGGCTGAAGAAGCTCATTTGTCTATTTTAGGTTTACATTTCACTCTTATGGATATGGCAGATCATGAGTGACACAGCAACTGTCCTACAACGGTAAGAATGTAGAATGCCTTATTTAAAATATTCCCAGCATGGGGATATTACAGTGAGTTACCACCATGTACAGAATTTTCCATCATCCTTTAAAAAAAGAAAAGAACAAAGACTATCCTTGCAACCTTAAGGGCCAGAAGCTTTTCATAGTTTAGACAATTCTTAGGTAGCACATGCAGTAAGCATACTTTTGAAAACCTTCATACTTCTAAGAACTCTTTCAACTGAACCTAGGATGCTTGCCTATCTGCCAAGGACATTATCTGTATCCCAGCTCAGAACAGTATATATGGTTCTCCTTTCCTCCAATTTATCCTTGTGAAGTAGATTAGGATAAGACAGAGTTTACTGGCCCAAAATCAGTTAAGTGAGTTTTATGGGGGATATGAACATAGACCTCCCGAGTCAGACACACTGACCAGTATATGCACTGGTTATGATCTTTTGGGGCAAGGAGAAGAGATAGAAAGATTCATTCCCCTGGGTATAATAAGTTCCCTGAAGAGGATAAACCCTACAGTATCCACAAGCCTTGCTAGCAGACATGGGGGAAGTTTTTAAAAAACATAACACATCATGAATTATTTGTGTTTACAAGGCTGAGTCTGGAAAGGAGTTTCAGGCTGTCAGGAAAAGCTGCTTGGCTCAGATCAACCTGAGGTGTCAAATCTTAGAACATGCCTGAGGGGATGTTCTCAACATGTATAGTAATTAACACACCATTAACATGTCAATGACTTCATAGTCCGCGAGGCAGCCCTGGTGTTGGAGAAAACTGGAGCGCCCACTCCTGCTAAAACACCCAGATAATCAGAAGTCTGGAAGAGATCCAGCCTGGCTTGGGCATCGCTTCCTTGACAAGGGGGTAGGCTCTCCCATGCTCAAAATTAAGGAGGTGTAAGTTGTCCCATGGACTTCTCAGATTTGAATTTATTAACACATCATATCCCACAACAATGAGGTAAGAAAGCAATGTGCACAAAAATTTTGGTGGAAGTGTTAGGCCTCCTGGAAGCATGATTATTAATAATAAAACGGTTTTTTTAGCACTTCACATATACTATCACCTTGGAAATTTTACAACCCCACTTTTACATAGGTCAGTATTATCACCCTCACATTGCAGCCGGGAAACTGAGGCTTGCTTTCCTAAGGTCACCTCAGGAGTCTGAGGCTCAGATGAGATTTGAACCACTGACCTCTCAATTCACAGCTCCCTCTCAGTCACTTGGCTACATCAGCTCACAAATGGAGGCATTTCACATCATTTGGACTTGTTCTCTAATTGAAAAGTTTTAGAAACAAATATTGGCAGAAGTGAATTTAACAGAAACACCCAGAAGAATCAGAAAAAATGTGCTATGAAGGAAAACAGGACCTGCCTAACTTTTCCTTCACATCTTAAGACCACTTCACACAATACTTTCATGGCCGGTCCACACATTACTTTACGCAGATACCTAAGAAGAAGAGAAGAAGAGATTAGATTTATACCCCACCCTTCACTACCCAAAGGAGTCTCAGAGCGGCTTACAAACGCCTGTCCATTCCCCTCCCCACAACAGATACCCTGTGAGGTAGGTGGGGCTGAGAGAGCCCTGACGGAAACTGCTCTTTTTCAAGAACAGTTCTGACCGAACTATGGCTTGCCCAAGGTCCTTCAGCAGCTGCAAGCGGAGGAGTGGGGAATCAAACCCGGTTCTCCCAGATTAGAGCCCATGCACTTAACTACTACACCAAATTGGCCTATACAGTAAAATTAAAAAGTGTGAATATGAGTTTGCAAACACTTGCCTGATATGGGATACACGCGATAGTCTCTCTGGGCCTGGCTGCAGCTGCCTATTGTGTGCCTGCTGTGCTAAACCTGTGACTGCTCTGCACCATGTGTGAAATAGCTCACAGATATTGGGAGGAGGAGGAGGAGTAACACATATGAGAGAGTTAACCCTTCAGCTACTAGAACTGACATTAAAAAGGTCAATCTCATCTTCACGCAATGAACACTTACTGAACATCAATTTCAGTGGGGTAGCCACATTCATAAATGCAACAAAGCAGCTGGTGGCACCTTAAAGACCAACAAATTTCATCTGGCAAAAGCCTGCAGTGGGTAAAAGCCCACTTCGACTGATGCAGGATATTCAATACAGCAATTACGGCATAAAAAAAAGCCACCCGGCACGTTTTGAAAAGAAAATTGGAAGCGTGTACTTGCAGAAACTCTTGCAGAAAGAGACCGACTTTGTCAAGCCATTGATAAGCTTGAAGCGCTTTTCTAAAGGATACTAAGAGATGTATCAGGCTGCAGAGCTGAATACAGAACACAGTTAATATAAAAGGAGAACAAAGAACGAAAGGAGAAGAAAGAGAAAAAGGCAGGGGAGGGGGATCCCAGGACTGCTGTGTGGAAAGACTGGTAATACATTAAAAATTTAAAACCTGGCATGACAACACTGCATACTCCCCGAAGAAGGCAACAGATATTAATGAACAAGCCCCTGAATTAGTCGCCTGGGATCCCAGAAGAGAGCAGTAATGTTCTCCAATGTTGGTGGTGTATTTTTATTTGTTTTAAAGTACTAGTCATCTTATTATGAGAGTTAATGCAGCATAGTGGATCAAGAGTCAGACTAGGACCAGAGAAACTCAGACAGAAATTCCCAGTCAGTCATGGAGCTCAGTGGGCATCCCTGGGCTAGTCAATGTTTTGACCCTTAACTACCTCACAGAGTTTTTATAAGCATACAATGCTTGCTGTCCTGAACTTCTAGGAAGAAGGGTGGGGTAAAAACGCAAGATAGAAACTGTCCTCCTGACAAGAAGTCTCTCCACTATCTCCCCCTTCCACTACCCCTCTTACCTGGACCCCTTGTTATTCATGACTGCAAACTTTTAAGTCACACAGAATTCATCAGATTGAATACTCAGGAAATGAACAAGTAGTGTAAATTGTCATAACCCAGCTCTGGCACATCCCCCCCCCCCAAAAAATGTTCGTTTACATCTGGCCTGACAAACAGCTGTGTACAAACTTGAAAGCTTGCACTTGGCATTTTTAGGTGATATCTGGATCAATTAAAAAGGTATTGTCTCTCTTCCTCTTCATTTGAGAATATTTGTCTAAATTCAGATTCAGTTGCAGGACCAGTACCAAAAGCAAGCGATACCTCATCAGAACAAAATCAAAAATGAGGAGACTGAACGAAACTAACCCTGAATTATTACTGGGAGCTGGAAACTGCTAACCAGCATATTGACCAGAGCCAAGATCTCTCCAGCTCTAACACAGCATTTTGTCAAAGGTCTTCCCCCTCAAAAGCAAAATGTTTCTTTAGCCAAGGCCAAAGAGTGGATGGCTTAACAATCTGTCTCTGAGTTCAGAACACAAGCACCTTCTTCACAGAGGCAAAAAAAAAAGGAGAGAGCAGCTTTGGCTTTTGTAATGTTTAACCTGACAGAGCAAGATGAAGGGCGAAGAAAAGACAACATGGGGCTTTTATTGTTTAGACAAGGGCCTTGTCAGATCAGGTAGCCTCTCTGCAGCCTTGATGCACTGAGAGTGCCACGCTGGAGAAAGCTGACAGTGGAAAAACATGGTGAGAGAAAGAAGGTAACTGAAGAAAACATTGTGTAGGTATTTCACAGGATGCATCAAAATTAATCTCAGACCTGTTGAAGGGCAGCATCTAGAAAACATCGCTCAAAGCAACAGATTTGGCGTTGGTCTGAGAGCTGGTAGGGAGGGGCTGTTGCCTCTGCTCCTGGTGCTGCTCAGCATGTCACCGTCTGCTTTGGAACTAGAAACCAAGCCAAAATTGGACACCGGTAGAAAACTTACCATGGGCCAAAAGGCTGAAGAAGCTCATTTGTCTATTTTAGGTTTACATTTCACTCTTATGGATATGGCAGATCATGAGTGACACAGCAACTGTCCTACAATGGCAAGAATGTAGAATGCCTTATTTAAAATATTCCCAGCATGGGGATATTACAGTGAGTTACCACCATGTACAGAATTTTCCATCATCCTTTTAAAAAAGAAAAGAACAAAGACTATCCTTGCAACCTTAAGGGCCGGAAGCTTTTCATAGTTTAGACAATTCTTAGGTAGCACGTGCAGTAAGCATGCTTTTGAAAACCTTCATACTTCTAAGAACTCTTTCAACTGAACCTAGGATGCTTGCCTATCTGCCAAGGACAATAAAACTGTGCTTAGTCATGCACTGTGAACATGGGCTCTAGAGACAGCCTTGTGGCTTTTCTGTAGTCCTGACATATACATTCTTGGTAATGTGAGTTCACCATCAAACCTCTTATAGGATGTAGCTTAGCACTTCAACATCCCCTGCATTCTGGGAACCCTTTCCACATCAACCAGTCTGTGGAAGAACAGCTTGTTACTGCAAAATTCCAGCATGTTGCAAGGACCCTGGGGCCCATCCTGTTAGGTTGAGCTGCTCCCTGCACCAACTATATGCACAACATTTTCAGAAACTGTGCATTGTATGGAAGTAACAGAGGACAGGTTGGTGTGTGGACTGCTTGGCTGCTATCAGTCATCTGCTCTTACTGCTTCCAGAAGTACTGCTTCAAGAACCACTGCTGTGATTGGCTTCAGTTCAGCTAACGGCAAGTGACTGATTCTGATATTATGCAGGCACTTATAAATTAGGAACCCCCAAGACTTTAACCTTAATGCTGAAAACTGAATGAACATGAGTAGATCATGAAAGAAAGCTCCAGGCATACCAACCTTTCTAACTCCATCTTTGATACTGCCCTCCTCCCTAGTGTTGCCCAGCAATTGCTTGGGCAGATGTGAAATAGCCTTGCTCATATTTTTGAATGGGAAATTATTCTACGGTCTATATGCTATAAGGGCTGCAGTGGCTCAAGTGATTAAGACACTGAAGTGCAGACCAGAAGATCGGTTGTTCAGCAGTTCAAGACCCAAGTGCTGCATGACGGAGTGAGCTCCCGTCTCTGGTCCCAGCTCCTACCAACCTAGCAGTTCGAAAGCAAGAAATTGCAAGGAGATAAATAGGTACTGCTTTGGTGGGAAGGTAACAGTGTTCCATGTGCCTTGGCGTCTAGTCATGCCGGCCACATGACCATGGAAACGTCTTCGGACAGCGCTGGCTCTTTGGCTTGGAAACAGAGATGATCACCGCATCCCTAGAGTCGTATTCAATTGGCTTTTGAGCAAGGGAAACCTTTACCTATATGCTGAACCACAGCAATTCAGGACCTATGCAAGTCCTAACAACAGGCAGGTGACACCATTGCTCTGCATCTTGAATAGGTAATGTGTCAGCGTTCAAGAAAGTTTTGCAACTCCCTAAGCAAAACCCCATGCTTGCTTGAGAGAGAGATTTAAAGCCAGATTTTTTTAATGGACATCAAGATAATACAATGATTCCTAGAGGGCTGACCAATATCTCTTTCTCTTTGGCTCTCACAGGTTACATGGGCAGATCACAGGGCTTTCGAGAAAATCTATAGTAATGTTTAGAAAAATTACATTACCACACTTCCTTTGGTTACTATGTACTATCCCTCTCTCCAAGAAGTAGCCAACAGAGAGCCCAATAAGAAGCTGGGCAATGGGAAACGGTATATACAATGCCTAACTAGCCCTTTATTAGAACAAATGATGTGTTGGAGATGCCACAAATTCCATGCTAGAAGAAGAAGAGGAGGAGGAGATTGGATTTATACCCCACCCTTCACTCACTTGGAGTCTCAGAGCGGCTTACAAACTCCTTTCCCTTCCCTTCCCCTCCCCACAGCGGACACCCTGTGAGGTAAGTGGGGCTGAGAGAGCACTGAGACAACTGTCCTTGAGAGAACAGCTGGCACTGAGACAACTGTCCTTGAGAGAACAGCCGCTATGGCTTGCCCAAGGTCAACGAGCAGCTGCAAGTGGAGGAGTGGGGAATCAAACCCGGTTCTCCCAGATTAGAGTCCGCGAACTTAACCACTACAACAAACTGGCTCTTAACCTCACACTTAACCACTACACCAAATGCTAATGTATATATGAATGTCAGAAAGGAGTTACTCATGGTGGGTGCATGAGTTACTCATGGTGGGTGCCAAAGCAGAATACAGCAATGCTGCAAATCCATCCTCTGCTAATGATCCACTGCCTAACCTTTGTCAAATCTCTAAACTTTCAGCTGATCACTGACAGAAAGCCTGCAACCCTCATGGGGCTGTGGTTGCTTTGCATAGGCACACAAGGAGGTCAGAGGACAGCATGAGGAAACTGTCTCCTAGTCTGACTGTCTTCATCTTGCAGTGTAAGCACCTCTCCAACTAACCCCCCCGAGGATGTCTTGCAAGAGACCATCAAACCACAACCACACTTCTTTATCTGTAAAAGGGGAACAGTTAACTTGTGAAGCATTAGCATAAATTGAGGAATACATTTCTCAGCTCCGCTTTTGAAGCCTTGCCCAAGTCTGAGCATCTTTCTGAAGCAGGGGGTATGGTTAGGGAGAAACAGGACACACAGAAGTCACTTTAACATAAGAAAAGCCCTGCTGGATCAGACCAGTGGTTCATCTAGTCCAGCATCCTGTTTCACACAGTAGCCAACCAGTTGCTGTGGAGGGCCAACAAACAGGGTACAGAGGCCAAGGCTTTCTCCTGGTGTTGCCTCCTACCAGTAGGTTTCAAGGTTTCCTGCCTCTGAATGTGGAGGTTCCCCATTTACTCACCACAGCTAGTAGCCATTGATGGAACTATCCCTCCATGAATTTTTCTAACCCCTGCCCCTCAAGCCATCTATGCTTGTGGCCATTCCTACTATGAACCTAAATTCATCATGAAAATCACCCAGTTCATGAGCCAAGGGTCATGCAATTGCGCCTGCAACAAACCTCCCATGAACCTCCATGGTTTTTACTGAGGTTTGTGTCAGTGGTTCGTGTGGCAGACATGCTGGCGCTGATCAATTGTCAAAGCAACAGGGGGGATGGACTTCTGCAGCTCTGGAAACACCAGTAGTGGCCTCCAAAGTTCAACAGGCAGTGCTGGCTGCCAATGAGAGCTCCCATTCGGCTCTATGGGAGCAATAACCCAGAGCTCACATGCATCCATTTTTTGCTGTTGTTGGCAGCAGGTGCACTGCGCTGCAGTTAGAGGCAGAGAGGGAAGGGAACTGGAAGTCATTCTTCAGTATGAACAGTGGGGCTGGGGCCCTGAACTTGCAGCTGTGATTTCCCTAGAGATCAGTTTCCTGGGGGCACCTGATTTGGGGGCTGTAACTTTGCCCCCCTAAATCCAATTCTTACCAAACTTGGAGGGCAGGTAGAGGAGAGTCAGCTGGAGACTCACGACAAGTTTGGCAACTCTAGCCCACGGGGGTCCTTCTACCACATCACGAACCTCACAAAATGAACTGGTTCGGTAAACGAGAAGGTTCTTGTGGCCCCGTGAACCGAACCTCGATTTCCCCAGTTCATGTCCATCCCTAACTATATCCTTTTGTCCATCCTTTCTCTATTGCTCATCAACTTCATTGAGTGCCCATAAGTTCTAGCATTATAGGATAAAAAGCTCCCTCTATCCACTTCCTCTACCCCATGCATAATTTTAGAAATGTCTATTGTGTCCCTTTTGAGCTGTCTTTTTTCTAAATTAAAATATCCCAGACTCTTCAACCTTTCCTAATAGGAGCATAACCTACCTCACAGGGTTGTTTTGGAAAAATGTATTTGATACTTCTCTATCTGCATCTGGCATATCTAAAAGCCTATGGTCTATACATCTGTAGTTTAATCCTTAGCTCACCCACAACTCTCTTTCCTAGCCCCATCAATAAACAGATAGAGGATACTATTGACCTACCTTACAAGACTGTTGACAGCATTACTGAGATCATAGATATGAAGCATTATATAAAAATGCTCTACTATTACTATGGCTTGGAGAAGATAATTAAAGGGACCACAATCTTTAAATGCCTTTCCCCCCTCCATTGGTTTCAATGGAGGATAGGTCCCACAAAATAGGAACCCCAGTCCAATCTTTTTGAAACTTTTTTGGGGGGGGGGGGTGTTGCAGCATAGCTGCTGGTGCCTCTGCCTCAAAAACAGGCCCCCCTGAGCCCCATATTGATTCGCCTCTATAGCCTATGGGCATCACTGACTGTAATGGTCCCCATAGGCTATATAATGGAGCTGGAAAAAAAATGGGTTTCCTGAATATTTACCAAATCCAAATACCATACCGATACTTGGATTTGGGAATATCAGGATATACCAATATTTTTCGGGTTCAATATATCCAAACCCAAAAAATACCGAGGTTTGGGGTTTTTTGCACACCCCAAATAAACACTATATTTCTTTTTTTTAGCCCTTCCGTTTCTGGATTATTGTACTGAAAATCCAGCTTCCTAAAAAATGAACCAACTGATTGCATTTGCATTTGCAAAAAGGCATCAAGAATTACAGGCCTTAAAAGCCCTCTGGAAAAAGACCCTCCCCGCCCTTTGAAATGACAAGGGGTCAGTTTGAGGATGATCTGTTGCTAGGCAACGGATAGCCACAAAACATCTTGATAGTATTTAAGACAGAAGAATAGATAGGGAGTGTTGATTAATGAATGCATTTCAGCAATAATGAAAGCAAGTATCAAAATGTATCCATGTATTATTAAAGACTGAGAGAAATATTACATTTGTATGGTATTTCCCAAAGCAAGTGCAACATGCAATCTTTCTTGCTATAAAGCTTCTTTACACTATGCTGAAAAAGCGCAATAGTCGCAATGGTTCTATGATGTCCAACTAGAAGCACATAGGCATCTATTGAGAACTATTCAAGATGAGTCTAGTCCTGCAACCGAAGCACGCAGGTAAAATAGGAGAGATTAAATACCTCTTTACCTAATTAGCGTTCAATATTTTTTTAAAAAAAAAATCTCTAAGGGAGTTACTATAAAATGCACAGATCAAAAGCTTTTTCTTGGAAAATTTCTCACTAAACTAAGGTCCAAGAAATTTGTAGAAATCCATATTTCTTTGAAGAGGAAATTGTGATACTGGAATCAGCTTAAATACATAAGTAGTTGGATGGGAGACCTCCAAAGAATACCAGGGCTGGGAAGCAGAGACAGGCTACCAAGCCACTTATCTGAACTTCCTCCATGCCCCAGTAGGAGTCACCAGAAGTCACCATGGCTTCCAGGCATGGGCGCACACACAATTTTTTTGCAAAAATACCCCCCAAAAGTATTACCTCCTCTCACAAAAAGTTTTCAAATACTATGATTTGCTTTTATTTTAAATGTTTATATCCCACATTGACAAAGAATTAACAAATAAAAGTTTTCAAGGTCTCTTACAATACAGCTGCCAATAACTGCACCACCACAATAAAATATTGCATAACAATAAAATATACAGCAGCAGACAGATCAATCCCCACTGGTAACAATAACAAAGAACCAGCCTATAGAAACTAGACCAAGATCCTGGGAGAGCCACCAGAATCAAACAAGCCCAGATGCTTTCCATCTTTAGAAGCCTTTCAGGGCACTCAAGAAAAGGGGTACATACTGCAACAGAAAATTCTAGAGCATTGGTGCTGCCAGCAAGAAGGTACCGCCATGTGTACCCAGTTTCCAAATTTCGGAGGGCAGCAGGACACAGGGCCAGGTCTAAAGAAATGTGTAGGTTATTGCTGGAGATGTTGGCAAAAATGCCACACACATTAGTTTAATCACTTTTATCCAATGTCCTCATTTCTTTGCTTAGTTTAAGACAGAGTGTGTTACACAGTCTCAGACCTTTCCAGCCTATTGCAGAGGTGCAAAGCAAGCTTAGGAGATTCAACCAAATGGTCTAGAAAAGATGTAAAGAATCCCAAGGACAATATTAGAAGCAGAACTGAAATGTGTGTCAACTACCTCTTGCTCCACGTTAAGTTTTTCACTCTTCTATCAACACCTCCTCTTCAGCATAACTGTTTCAAACAAGTCAGCAGCTTATTGTTATCACTCTAGCTACTGCTTTCTCTCAGCACTTGTCTGCACCTGCAGTGGTTGCAGTTACTGTACATACCAGTCTGAAACATCCACGACACAATCGCGCTAAGGTAGCAACAATGGCACTGGACACAGACCACTCCAAATTTGCAGCTGTAATCAGTTTATGGCGGCCTGATGTCAACAATTGGGCAGCAACGGTTTCTAATGATCTTAAGAGGCAATTCGCTGTTCAGACCCCGAGCAAGAGATGCAAATGTGCCACACAACACTCCTTATTACATACCCATAGGCTACAATAAGTGGTCCGTGTCTTCTGAGAACATCCTAATTAGATGAATACAGATCTGGAGGGGAGGGGGAAGAGAAGAGATGCAAAAACCAGGTCAGGAAGGAAGATGGCCATCATCCCACCCCCACCCAAAAACAAAACAATGTGCATCTTGCAACTCCCCCCCGCCCCTTTAATACATCTCTACTGAGCAGGAAAGCAGAGCCCAGTACTTCACAGAGGTAAAGTTGCACGTGCCCTACACCCCCGCCCCCCAGCACTGAAAAGAACACGATTGTCCACTCTACGGCTTCCAATTCTTTCCGGAGTTATGCCTCAGCAATTATTCTATGA
The DNA here is from genome assembly GCA_029233225.1 of Lepidodactylus listeri. Classification (NCBI taxonomy): domain Eukaryota; kingdom Metazoa; phylum Chordata; class Lepidosauria; order Squamata; family Gekkonidae; genus Lepidodactylus; species Lepidodactylus listeri. The sequence continues at coordinate 27,896,364 of JARCFY010000014.1, forward strand.
ATAATATATTATGCAAAAGTCCAGTTTAAATCAATTTTACTCAAGATCATATGCATATAGTATATACACAGATACAGAAGTGTTACACTCTGCAGTGGGGACGGCCACACTGAGTCTTGAGAATTATAATTTTGTTGCATGTGCATTTGGGCTAATGTCCTATTAGATTGGGCTAACACTGCACAAATTAGTCCTAGCGCTTTTTAAAGATCCCATCCTCATGATTATCCTTCAGAAAAGATGCCTTTAACTGTGACCACCTCTTGGTTTTACATTGCCCTGCCCTGTTTTTCTGCCCCTAAATTGTTCTTTCCGGCCTTTAAATTGTTCTAACCCAGTACATTAGAACAGAGAAGTCATGGAAGGAAGCTCTCTACTGAAATCCTCTGGTTTTTGAACTGTCAAATGCTAATGATACTACAATACACACTGCTCAAGTACTCTGCATCTGAAATGTTCATGTGTGGCAAGGAATATGCCTAAATGAGAAGTACCAAGCCACACTGAAACAAAGTTGATGGAGTCATCTCTTTCCTCTCTTTTACCCACCCCTCCATCACCGCAGCCCCTCTCATTTCTTTTTCTCAAGCTGCTTCCCTTTCACAACATAGCCCTAACCTCTAGTCAAAGTTTATTCTAACATTCAGCCAAACATATTTTTTTTTGGGGGGGGGGGGGGGGGGGGGAGTGTGCGCAACAGAAACTAAATTTTTGTGCAGGAGGACCTGTGGGCTTTAATGACAAGCTTGGTTAGGTCTTCTTAGAAAGAGATGTGCAAAGGAAGAAACTGAATGTGAAAAAGAACACTATTTTGATTTGTACTGTTGCTTATAGTCCCTTCCTTCCTTCTAGTTAGAAAACAAGCTCTGGGATGCACACTCATGGATAGATGGGGGGTGGGGGTAGGGAAGGTGTTGCAATGGCTGCTGCAGCAGCAAAAAAAATACTGGGAATAAACCTTATGTTGGTACTGGGCATCTATACCAATATCACAAATTATGAACACAAATGGAACATCTTTATTCTGAGTCAAGTGCTGGCCAAACTTGCCCATCTCTGTTTGTTGACTCCAAGGCCTCCAGCAAATTTATTTTCCAATTTAAAGTTTGTTTTTAACTGGAGGTACCAAGGTTTGATCCTGGGGGGGGGGGGGGGGGAGAAGATCAAACTAGAAAACAAGGCACTGATAGTTGATTGGACCACTGCTGTTCCCACTGTGAACAATGTCATCCAACTTTCCTATTTGTGCACTGGGTGATCTTGGAGCAGCCAGACTCTCATAGCCTAACCACCTCACAGGGCTGCTTTAAGGATAAATTTTATTTATTTATTTATTCTATTTATATCCCGCCTTGCCAGTTTTTTCGAACCGGCTCAAGGCGGCTAACAACATAAAACACCATCAAGGTTTACAATATAAAACAGTTAAAAACAGCACTAAATTACAAGTACACAAGATGGCGACTTCAGAGCACTCAGGTGGACAGAGGCAGCAGGGGTGCGACCAGCAGGACCAGGGCAATGTTATAATCGACTCTCTCCCCGATGGCGGCTCCTATTTGAAAGCCTGGCGGAAGAGCTCCGTCTTACAGGCCCTACGGAACTGCAATAGATCCCGCAGGGCCCTGATGTCATCCGGGAGCTCGTTCCACCAGTAAGGAGCCGCCACCGAGAAAGCCCTGGCCCTGGTACAAGTCAATCGAGACTCTTTTGGACTGGGGCAAAAGGGAAGGGGACCACTTATGTTATTCTGGGTTCCTTGGAACAAGGATGGGATAGAGATGACAGGTCTGGTAAATCACCTACAGTTTTTAAGAGCTACTCCACAGGTTACATTTTTAAAGAATAACCTTGTGAGATGTTTTACACACATATGCCTAAAAATGCCAAGTGTGAATGTGACAAGAGGTGTTCACTACTTACTACTCTGGAGCCCAGGCTCCCATCTGAGTGCATGCACTCTTGCAGGCTAAGGACTGCTGCTGCATGTGTCACAGCTCTTGTAAAATCTTTGCCCATGAAAACCTTGAAAAGGGACCTGATATGAAATTTTCAAAATGCCACAGGCAGGTAATAATGCCCATAAGCCAGATCCTGGGACAAGACAAGAAACGAAAGGGCTATAGAAACTATTTTGCATCACTTGCCAATTAGTGAAATTCAGTAATTAGCAAAGGGTCACATCGCATTAGTATCAATTAAAGGGCATTTTACTGGAATTGTTTTAACTGTTTGCTTGCAGCAGCGGTAGACAAGATGGGGGAAGAACAGCACATTAAAGACAATATTTGCCAATACCCTAACCCACCCTGCCTTCTGCTATCCAATATCTTCCTTTGCTAAGGACTCACCTGAACAAAACATTTGCACTAAGTTGACTTAACCTGCATATGAATTCCATGCTAATCCATTCCCAGATGCTGCATTTAGCAACAGATGGCTATGCGGAACAGAACTACTGCAATGAGCAAGTGTTTGCAGTGGCTTACGAAGGGTTAAAGGAAATACAACTTAAATCCACTGAATTTGCTCTGCATTGATATGGGGGGGGGGGGGGACACAGGAAATCTCTCATCTGAAAGATCACTTCCATATGCAGGTTTCTATGGCCTCAACTTAAGAGGTTTGTGACCTCTAAAATCCTGGAAGACTTGGATCCTGAACAGCCTACCAGTCATTTCCTTCTCTGTATGTTCTGCTGCAACTATAAAAACAAAGCAGAAGCACCTAGATAAGCATCATCTTTTAAAAAATGCCACATTTAAACAATAGATGGTGTCACAACAACAAACCTTTTGTGATCTTGAGCTTATTCCTGAAATAATATCCAACACTGGGATTTGGGCTCAGTAACTATCACCAGGTTTGGGAGGAAAAGTATGTCTTTTTAGAAACCAGTCACTACAGAGCAGAAGAACAAATACTTGGTTTTCAAGATACACAAAATTTTTCAGCACCCCAAATGACTGGGCACCTGGCATTTCCCAGCTCTGGCTATTAATTTTATAGCTAATCTTAAACAAGTTCGCTACACTGACCCTTTGGGATAATGCAGAATACAAATTTAACATGAGCCAATGAATGTTCATGGTAACAAACCTTAGATAATTACATGGGCGGGGGGAGAACTGCCCTTTTTTAAATATACATGTGAGTACAAGAGGGCAAGAAAAATAGCCATGATCAACTTTGCGTTTTGAACTCTGGGAATGAAGCGAGAACAGAAATGGTTAATGCGCTAATTACAGTAATTAAGAGTTGCCAATTTAATTAGAGCCGGGAATATTAATGCTGTAACATTGGTTGGGAGTGCAGCAAACAAACCCTTTTAATGCAGAGACTCTGTTCACAGCCATCTAATGGGGCCCTCCTCCACACCGCCTGGTGCTTGTGCGCTGACACAACAGTGCTGGGTTCAGATTGAAGAACTTGTCAGCAATCAGGCAGGAGGAAGCTAATTAGCTGGCAGGTTAATGAGTGTGATGGCTCTTGACAGCATTTTGTTGCAAGCCTCTACTGTATTTAAACAATAAATGATTATTACTTAAATACAGAGAAGCTGGTTGGCTTATAAACGGCAAAGTACTACCTCTATTTTTAAAGGGGAGGGCACGGAGGATGTGAACTCAGGGCTGCTTCGTGAAAGTGACCTCCTTCGTTGGCCTCACTATCCGAATACAAGAACAGATTTCTAAAAAACACATACCAGCCTTACTCAGTGCATAATTCCAAGAGAAATGGCAGTCATCATCTCTGTTAAAAATGATTACAGAACTGAAAGAATTAGTGTAGATTTACTAACATGGCATACAAGGGTGTAGTCTTATATGTGGCACAGAGCAATTCTGAAGTTTAAAACTAATAAAAAAAAGTACAATGTAGTCACAAATTAGGATGCAGCATTTCTGGGGTACCTGAGCTGCCCCCCAATGGTGTATCTAAAAACCAGTACTTTACACAGCAAAATTTACATTGTTTACAACCAATTCTGATGTCAGTGTCACTCCCCCATCCCACCCAGTTCGTAGTTCTCCAGATCCTATAACTCTAGGAAGGAAGTGGTGGCCATAATGGGCCATCATTGGTTACTTTTAATTACTAGGGATTTGAAAACAGGTGGCGAGGTAAAGGAATAGCTCTGTGGAGAGATTAACCCATTTCTCTGTCCATTTAAGGAGGGCAAGGGGACATCTTACAGCTCTCCTGCAATCCATAAAGCTAATGAGAACAAGAACAACTAGCTCACTACCCTAAAAAAAAAATCACCCTTATTTTAAAAAGAAACCATCAATACAGCAGGTGGCAACTCTCCACAGAAGGTGGGTGTGGACTGAGATTGGATTTGCTGTCTTAAACTGTATTTACAGGAGAGGCTATGGCAAGTTGCATGCCTGGAAAAACCTCATCTGAAAAGGGAAGGTTATTTTCAATTTAATATGCATCGCTCCCTGGGCATTTTGCAGAGACGATGCAGGAGAAACAGAAAGCCTCACCTGCTGTGACTCAGAGCATTTTCTAAATTATTTTTGCATGCATGGAAATGATTTGCGCCCTCCCACAGCTGCTCATGAAATATGCCAGTTTAAGGACAAAAGGGAAACACAGCAAAGTTGCCAAATCCCTCCTAATATTGGATACTATGCTCTACGTAGTTAGGATTAAAGGCACTCGAAACTTGATACTGATCAGAACCAGGAAATCTTGGGAGCTATGAGGGGGGGGAGACAAAAGGCACCATCATAAGCAGGCTTTGGTCCTACAAAAGCTTAGTTATGTGCAGTCAAGTTACCGACTGGGAAAAATAGCATCAACCCTGCAATCTGTAGTAACTTTTCTAAAATCTGCAGCTGGGTGATTTAAAGACATTCCACAATATGCTGCAACTTGTTACTGGTATATCATGGTAAAAAGGTGCACTGCCTTGTCCGTTTACGGTATTTTCAGTTGCAAAGTCACCAATCTTCACTGTAAGACCTGACACTCCATTTAACAGCCCAAATGCCATTAAAAAAAAATCTAGACCTTGCATCATGCAAATGTAAAATCTTATAGAAGGGTGGATAAATAGATTGCCATTTAAAAAAAAGGAATTTAATACATTTTGCAGCTCAGGCTTTGGAACTGTTATCAATCTGTACATAAACAGAACTATAACGCAAGAGATCAAAAATCAAATACAGGCACACTATGTTCACCTTTCCATACCAAAACAATCTTGAGATAATTTTGCATTTTTGTATGTTTCAGGCTGGCAGCTGTGGGTAACATTTCCCACAATGACATAGGTAGCCATAGGTCTAATTCCCATCCTTTGGAACAAGGCTGTGACATCTACAACAGTTCCATTTTCCTGGAAAATTATACACCAAGTCCTAATGCAAGACATCAAAACCCCGTCCAATGCTTAACATCAGGTGAGGCCATTTATAAAGTTAGCTGAACTTGGTGCCATATTTATACCGCTAACTCCTGCTCCTTACATTATAAATAGGGCACTGAGACAGCTCCCCTACATCACTACCATACGTGGACATTTATCACCTGGAAGCTGTGCGAAGCTGCACACCAACATGAAGCATAACATCACGTCAAACCCAAAAAATCAAACTGGATTTTGCAAGCTGTGCATTTAATTTCAGGCTTTCAATCCCAAAGGCTAAGTGCAAATAGCCAGTCCTCAACTGCAGACATCTTACCCTAAAAAGCCCTCCTTTGCTTAAGTCTCAAATTTAAAATAATAATTAAAAAAAATTAAATTACATCCAAGAACGCAGTATCGACTGAAAACCAGTGCCAAATCTGACGAAAGCCACCGACCTCTCTGCCTGCTTTAAAGCGAAGATTCTTCAGTCTGAAAAATTATTTATAGAGATTTTTTTTACTACCCTTGTATACTGCAATGTTATTTCCTTTCCCACACACTAGCAAAGTCCATTTTCACAACTGCTATAAAGCGGCATGTTCACAGCTAGTAAAACAACTCCATAAATAGCCTCGCAAAGCTATAGCTGTCTCATATCCTTTCCTCAATAAAAGCAGAGGTGAACTGCTTATTTTCAGCAGCACACTATAAGAAGACAGAAGCATTATGACTGTTCATACATTCTGACTATCATTTGCCACAAGCTATATCTGTCAGTATTAAATAAAGCTGCATTATAAATGTAAACAAAACACCCACATCTACAAAATGAGCTGTCCACCATTGCTGTAGGCATGAATTGAACCCGCTTATTGACTCCCGCTTGCTCTTTTATTTATCCTGCTACACAGAAAGGCACTGGCTTTCTTCCCTCCACCCTTCCAACATGCAAGCACTGTGGTGGGTTTCGGGGGCAGTCACTTGTCGCCCACACCAGCAGGCAGGTGACAAACGCAGATCTTAATGGGAACGCCATTAGGTGGGGCAAAAACATAGGACTCTTTCATTGAGAAGGCTGATTTATTTTTTAAAAGGTTATTCAGGGATCAAAAATGCAACATCATAAATAATTTGCAGGAGCAAGCCAAGAGAATTTATATTTATGAATTTTGAAAGGGGGGGAGAGAGGGGGGAGTAATTCATCGCAATCGAAACAATAATGCCAGTTTGAAAGGAATTACATTCAGATATCAAATGACTGGGAATTTACTGTCTGAAAAGGCTCAAAGGTCCTTGGCAGCAGAAATGGTCGTCACTGAGTTTGCTCACTGATGAAATATACGTTTCCCCCCAATCACCTTTAAGTTCTGAGGAACTCTCTGGAGTTTCCAAAAGCAAATTCATATGTGGCATACAGGAAGAAAACAGCTGCTCAGGAATAAAGCCCAACACAACCTTAGGTGCATGGCATATACCACAGTGCCACCTGAATCCCAGCCAGCATTGAAGATACAGCAGTGCCCCAACTCCCCTGCCCAATAGCAAAGTTAGGAATGTTAATACAGAAGCGTATGTTTCAAAGCCACAGGCAGCTCAAGAGCACCTCCTCCAGCAGAAGACATCAGACGAATCTTTTTACAGGCACCTGAGAAGCTTGTAGAAGTACAGATTTTATAAGGTTAACCTTGGAAACAACCCTTATTACCTTTTGGCTGGACCTGTAATCCTGGTTTTAAATTCTTTTGCTAGAGATGTGTTCTCCCTACAACAGGGCTGGAAAGATCACCACATAACTACTTGCCCAGGTACCAAACCTGTCATTTGGAAAACCAGGAGCTTGATCTAAATTTTAATCAATGCTGCACAGATTTGGCATTAATACACACACAAAACACTTGATGGCAACTCCTATGAATTAACCTGGTTTTCCTTTCAGCCCTTTGCCGATCATAGCAGTTAAGCCAAGCAACCTGTGGGCTAAAACACAGGTAAGGTGGAGGGGAGAGAAAAGAAACACAGCCAGACACGTCTGGAAAGAGGCTTGATCTACACATGTACCTCTTTAAAGTACTCAAAGACCTCTGCAGAAACCAGACAATTTTTATGTTTTGCAGGAAAGCTGGGAAGTACACTGGCAAAACAAAAGCAACAGAACTGCACATACAATTTGATGACCCTAGCCTATGTTGCTTCATTAGATAGGGAAATTCTCCCCCCGCCACACACACACATAATACAAACACAAGTGTAGGGTCATGCTTTACTACACATTCTGTAAGGCAGATATTAATTGTTCCTCCTTTCCTGTTTAAGATAAGGTTGTTATCAAGAAAGCTATGGCTGCCCAAAACCTGGTATTGTTTACTGAAGCGGGGGGGGGGGGGGTGGGATAAAAATGGGGGGGGAGGTGGCATGGAGTAATTAATGTATGAGGCCTACATTTAAATAAAGCAGTCCTCAGCAGTAGGAGAAGAATGAAAAGGGGGGGGGGATTCCCACGAGGCAGCACACAACTCGATGGAGGCACGGGAATCCTGGACCAAACCCCTTCTGCCCAAGCCACCAGGATTATTACTTGTGCAAAGCAAATACTCCAAAGCCTCCCCCCTCTAAATCATTTCAATTCCTATTTCCAAGTATAATTTAATCTTTTTCAGCGACACTTGATGCTTACTTCATCACGGCATAATGACAGATTAAAAAGTTGTTGAATTAAATATTAAAGAGGACTTCAGGCAGTCCTGCATTTTTAAGGAATAACACAGATTGGAGATGAAATAAGAAGCCCAAATGCATATTTTATTCCAAAAAGGAAAGAATACATATATTTTGTTCCTTCGGGCCACCTACATTGTAATAAAACACAGGGCAGGTTTTTATTTAGTGGATAAAAGTGGGACATAGCATTAGAAGATACATATCGCTGTAAACCGATGGCAAGCAGCAATGTCAACACTAATGGTGCCAAAGGATTAAGCATCGCCTTTTGTTAAATACAGAGACCCCCCCCCCGTACTGTACATTTGCAGTCTCTTTCCATTGAAACTAAAGCACCACATGTTGACAGAAGTTGCTCTCTCAACAGTGCTTCAAGAGCATCAAAACAGCAACATATTATGCATTTTAAAAGTATGTCAACATGTAAGAATGGGTGGCAACCAATTCTTAGAAGTTTTGCCTCAAGCCAAATGGTGACTTATGGATGGACTCATCCATTTTTGGTGGCAAGCCCTCGCCCATGAGGCTGGGGAAGAATAGACAAATTTGGTTTGATTTAGAAAAAAAGGGAAGGGCCACAAGTGTGACACAAGTTAGCCATACAACTAAGGTACCTATTCTTGACCACATGGTTAGCACATCAGGCAGAAACTTTCCTCTTGCAATCTGCAACCTTTTTGCAAGAAGCAGTATAAATATCCACCACACTACAATTGTCTGAAAACCTAAAAGATTTTTGGAGAGATTCTTTACACATTGTCTCCCACTTACTTTAAAAATTCACATTTTGGCCAGTAATGGCATATTAAATTGACAAACATTTAATGACAGGTGCTAGTACAAGGAACATTTTTAGTTATTAAAAAGTTCTTAACTGTCCTTAGTCTGTATGCAAGACTGTTAATAAGTCAAGACAAAACCATTAGGGATATAAAACTAAAAATGACACTACTAATACAAATAATATTCCTATCATAAGACCAAAACACAGTAAGCCCCCAGTATGGGGGGTACCATGACAACATTTTCAAAATAGATTTCCCCCCATAATTCATGAGATTGTACACACTGAACAATGCTGATTGTATTTTATTCATTTCAAAGCAATAGATAATGTTTGTAAAATAAAGAATGCTTTATGCTATCCTCTAATAAATATGAAGGAAGTACTCTCCTTTGGAGGGACAGTTTGGTGTAGTGGTTAAGAGCGGCGGACTCTAATCTGGAGAACTGGGTTTGATTCCCCACTCCTTCACATGCAGCCAGCTGGGTGGCCGTGAGTCAGTCACAGCTCTCTCAGAGCTCTCTCAGCCCTACCTACCTTTCTGTTGTGGGGAGAGGAAGGGAAGGTGATTGTAAGCCGCTCTGAGACTCCTTCAGGTAGTGAAGGGTGGGGTATAAAACCAACTCTTCTTCTTCTTTTGGAACTCACTCAAATACCTCAGGAGCCACCACAGAAAAGGCCTCACCCACCTACTGACCTCATTTCTTCCTCCAAACCTAAGAAAACAGCAAGGATCATATTAAAAGAGATGCTGTCCAAGATATGACCATCCCACTAAATTCCTTTAAGACTTTAAGACTAAATTCCTTTAAGACTATGTAGTATCCTGAACCAGTTCCTATGCAACTCATGTGGTGGAAGTTTATCTGTAGCTCCCTCAGCCACCACTTAACTGACATCTGTCTATAGGAGAGCACATGATGGAAGCCACACCACTCAGACAAAGGACAAAAGTTCAGCAACAGATCAAGAAGTTCCCTTTCATGCCCCTTACTCTGGAGCAGCCTCACTGATTAGCTCCAACTCTTTCCAAACAACTGCCTACTGGATGACAACATTTTTCTACAGCACTGAATTCAATAAATGACAGGGACTCCTTTGACTAGTTCTGACGGGAACTAGAGATTCCATCCCTCTCTTTTCCCCAGTGCTGCTCCGAAGGGAAAGGATTCTTTTTTTCTAATTACATACTGAACTAGCAGGAAGAAGGGATTGTGTTAAACCAAAGCAGGGGAGAGAAGAAAGATGGCACTGAATGTGCGTGCTTGTTTTCCACAAAGCACTTGGTGTGTTCTATATAAAACACGGCAAGCCATCAGCAACTCAAGCTCCCTCCACCCACAAAATGTACCCATGAGATAATTGTCTCTCTCTATGCATCCACAAATCTGGTCTCTTGGACACCTACTGAGAAAGCCAGCCTGGTGGGGGAAGCGTTTATATTTAATAAATATTATATTTAATCCATTTAGGATTGAGGAATGAGACTGAAATACTTTGCTATTTTGTCCAGCAGTAAACTTAGCCTGTGGTGAAATTCCCTATGTCACATTCAGATGCCTTCAGTCAGAACCAATTTCTTCTTGGCATTTTGACCTTGCCACAGTGGAAAAGGGCAAAGCATTTAAAAATAAAAAGGATCAATGTCAAAAACCTTATATTTCATTTTGTGTATTTGTGTGGATCAGAACATGTCAGAAATGTGGTGAATGTTGACATTTACCAGTAAATGCTTAACATTTTAGGAGACCAGTGTGATGTGTCAAATTTCTGACATTTACCAGAGTACCTTAAGGCCATCACCTTCAGCCTATAGCCAAATTTCACCCTCATTGCCACTGATTACCTATAATATATAAAAGAAACCATCGGAAAAGCTAATCATGTATTCCTGCCTATATCAGAAATGACAACATTTACTGGCAAGTGATGGAATGGAGGATGGAATCAGATGATAGCCATAAGATATAGGAATACACTGCAGACTTTGCCTACACTATACCATATAGATAGTATTGCTCCTCCAACATATACCAATTGCTAGCCACCCCATAAACAATTAGTATTTCACCTGCAGGTTCCTCTGCAAGCATTAAGAGCACGGCATTTAGAATTAACCACTCATTTGAACTTAGAGTCTGGGCAGTACACAAGCTACTCAGCTTCCTCTAAGGCCACAAGAATTCCTTTGCAAGACCTGGCAAAAACATGTGTTGGTCCTCAGAACTAGTTTTCAAATTAGTCGCTATCATTCCAGTTTCCAAAACTGGCTACTGAAAACAGTGTGCGCAATTGTATCCACAATCCACCAATGAGACCATGACACGTGGTCTTCTTGGATCAGCAACCTCAAAGTAAGTTGACTTAAATACACACTTACGCAAGAAAAGGCTCCACACACTCCATCTTGCATATTTCAAACCCCAAGAGTATCAGAAGTGCCAGAAGAAGGGTGTCCCTACTTATGGGTTCAGCAAAGCGCCGGGGGTGGGGGTGGGGAGAAAACTCAGTTGCCTTCTTGCTGCCTGACACAGTTTCCTCAATAGCTGGCACCGTCAACTTCAGTGATCAAGAAGCATATATATATATATGTTATTTTTATAACAAGGGGGATCTCTGCTGTCAGAGCAAAGACTTTGCCTTTAACTCATTAAGTCATAGAACAATGGCAGCCAACAAGCCTACAAGAGAAATGCCCCATTGTTCCTTTCCTTGGACTGGGGGGGGGGGTGCTCCTGCTTTTGCCTCCATGTAAATGAACTTAATGCTCGCTCCATTCAGGCTTGCTCGAGAGCTCCTCATTTGCTGCCTCTCCGCTCAGCGACAGCATTTTCTCACCAGCCCTGACTGCATAATTAATGCAAATGCTGCCTTAGTGTCATGAGCTGGGCTCCTTTGGTTTACTTTGGTACGACACTTACAGAGGAATATTAACTAGAGAAAGGAGCATCACAACAGGGGTGGAAAATCAGCCTGTCAGGGACTCACTCCAAATGCCACTGAAAAGGAGAGCGCCTTCAAGACTGTTTCATCAAGGTGATTGAGAACAAAAACTACTGAGGAAAATTCAAGCTTACATTTATGAGCTTCTCCACATGCATTATTTATTATTCCCCCGCCCCCCGCTGAACCTATAGGAACCATATTCCCAGGCACACAGCCATGCAACAATAGCCTGCAAAACCGCCAAGTCAAACAGATGCGGCCTCGGGCCAGGAATGTAAACAAAATTGCAGATAACGGGGCAAAATCGATTCTCCAGATGGACCCTGAATGCCTTCTTTTTGCTCCTAAATGTTCACTCGTGTTAGTTATGTACACACACATGCACGTACATGTAGCTATGCATTTGTATTACTCAATGATTAACCTCAGCAATCCAGTCAAAAATTAGCCTCCTTATTCCCACAGTGAAGTCAAAAAGTAGTGGTGTTCAGGGTACATACCATCTTCATACATTGAATACTGAATGACGAAGGGGCACTTTATCATGAGGGCACTGGGAGATCTATACGTATGCACTTTCCCCTGCAGTTTAGCAAACCAATTATTTTTCTAACAGTGTTTATTCATAACCTGAATTGTAAAAAACAGACAGCACAATCCTTTAGCAAAAAAACTGCTTTTCAGTCTTTTACTGAGCCGTACAAATGTGGAGAGTGCCTTACAAAGTATGAGATTTTTTCAAAATTATAACAGAAAACATCTATCAGTTTGTTTAAAATCAGTTGACACATATATCACAGCTTAAGAGATGGATTTGCACACTGGTTTTCAAAGGAACTGTCCCATGGGAGGGGATGCTAGTGCTGATGGCACTGCTCTCAACCAGCCACGAATGCATCTTGATATGGGCAACACTCTTAAGGGAATTTACATTATTGGTTTGGATATTTTCTAGTGTGTAAATATTAGCTTCCTGTATAGTTTTTTACATGGGCAGGGAGGAAGGGGGGGTGTATATGTGGAAATGTCTGCCAAAATTGGGCTGAACTGAGCCAACTGATAAAGTAGCCCTGTACAATTCCAGCCAAACTCTTGCTTGTGTTTATAATGCAATTTTGGCATGCCTTAAAGAGCCTTCAAACATGATTCAAGTATTCCTCCCTTCCTTAGAGGCTAGTACTTTTTTAGCTAGAGAATAAGCCTGAACATTTTAAATGGAAGCTGTAAAATGCACACACATTTGGACAGATAATTGAAGAGGTAGAAAGAGAATTGGAGGGGGGGTGGATTGTGTACTCACATGCTTGTAGCATGAATATCTTCCATACATTCACTGACTCATTATATGCAATGCTTCCGAGTTAATTCATGATTTCTGAGAGCCTCTAGCTGAATATGCAGCCTAGAAATACCTCAAATAAGTAAAACTCTTTTAAATAAACAAAACTCCCACTTCTACTGATGTTGGGGGGGGAAATCATACTGAACTTTTAATTCAGTTGCATAGCTTCTGTAGCTTAAATTCAGGGAGGAAAATATTGAGATATTCAGTAATAAATTCAGCCACCAAGTATTCAGACCAATAACGGCAGGGAGCTGATTATATATACTGAGCCGAAGTTCCCATTTCTTATTGCAGTTCTTCAAAGTCAAACAGTATTTTGTGTGTCTCAAATTACAACCTTTAAAAAGATTTACTGTCCTTAGAAAAAAGCATGGCAAGATGAAGTCTGGCTTTACGAACTTCCGTACACTGCATGCGTCTTCAGGAGTGAAGCTCCTGATTTTATAGGCTTGTTTCTGGCAAACCAACTGGGGCGGAGGTATTCTGTCTTGCAGGCATGTTAGGAATTCCTCCCTACAAAGGGGTCAACTGCAGGCCATGGGATAGCCCTTTACCTCCCACGCTATTCTGGATCAAGAACTATAGGCAACTGCTGAGCTTTTAATTGAACATGCAATAAGTGAACACACAAGACTGTAATGCTCCTCTAACAGTAAACTATGCGCCCAAACAGATCAAAATGAATGTGCCAATCAAACCGTTTATTTTCAAGGGGAAACAGCCTTGCGGGCCATTATTACAAATTAAAGGTGTTATATTGAAGTCATTTTTAATATCTCAGAAATGAATAATGATTCATACAACACTATATCATCCCCCCACCACATACACAAGTGAAATTCTTTGCCGCCAGAGCAGCGCACACTGGGCTGGAGGTTTGTGAGGGTGAGCCGTTTGCGAGAGTGAACACCATACCCTTGAGTTAGGATAGCATCAGAGACCCACAGATGTCTGCCAGGGTACTGCTGCTCTATTTCATTCCAAAAGATATATTTTGCCGCTTTATTTTTGGCAATAAGGGTCAAGATTATTATTAGAATCAGTCTTCTCCAACAGTCCACTAAAAGATTTTCAGCCACTCATTCCTATAGTAAATGTCACACATTATAAAAATAAAGGGGAGGGGTCACATTAGCTGTGTTCTACTAAAGGCAGCTCAGCCCATCCTGTTTTTAATTTTTGGTAGGCAAGATGAAGCCCAGCAGCTGATTTACACAGCAAGTTTGTGCAACTTTCAGAGCCAGCCGTTCCACAGCCTCCATTTCAGCACAGCGCTAACAGGGCATTAATATTGTCATTTTCAACCTTGGGATCAGTACACAAATGTGCTGTAAAACGGGGAAAATCCCCCTGCGATATGAGTGCGAAACATGCAGCTCATTGATTTTCTTCTTGATAGTCTGCTATTAAACTGGCGAACACGCTGACCTTGTGCACAAGGGGAGAGCAGTGTGTATGCAACATAAAGTTGAAAAACAGCTGCGGAACGACTGTGTAAAACAGCAGCCTACCAGCCCCTTAAAATATAGACCCGGATTCCATAGTTTATTTTAAATTGGCAACCACAATTTAACAAGCTATTCTAACAAATGATTAGCATAGCATGTGCCTTTCTTTAGCCATCAATTATGACACAGGGGTAACACAGGGCACAACTTAAGTGTCGAATTACAAGATGCTATACAAAACCGCTTTCCAACCCAGCCTTGTGTTTGCTGAGCAATTATTGCTGCCTTCCTGGCTCAGAAATAAAAGCTGGTGTCAAAATTCTAAACACCATTTCTGAACGCCTGGGCTTTTGAGCAAAAGGTAGGGAACATTATTTACATTTTATATTGTAGATATTTCCCCCCCACCCAATTGGGAGAGTTTGACCTAATAATTTGCTCCCCCTGCAACATGAGGGCTTGGCGGCAAGATTAAAACAAAAATTAATAAAGCTGAAATTTCATCCTCAGAAATATCTGAGAGATTTGTAAAGCATTACAAACAGCTATTTGATCTGCTGTGCAGAAAGACAAAAAGCGAGTTTATCTGTGCTGCATTTCTCCCAGCGCTTGAAGATATTTTGATCTATTAAACAGAGTGAATGAGAACTCCTTTTTAATTGATATCTGATTGTGGTCTGGATGAACGCAAGACTATAGTTAGGCCAGGAAGATGCTTGGTTTACTTGGGGAGATTTAATTTGCAATCTTCACGTAAATCACTCCGAAGACTTATGATCTTTCTCTGTTAATGAAGGGAGAAAAACAGAATCATTTGCAACACAGAACCTTCCTTTTCTCCTTGTTCTTGGAATGAATTCTGTATTCTGTGAAAGGTGGGGAAGGCAAGAAACCCAGTTTTGAGCTATTTTGTTCTCTTCTGTCCTTCTGCCTGCATTTGCCTAAAGGCTCCCAAGTAAATTACACTCCAAGTAAATGACTGTAATTTACCCGCTGAATTCCCTTGTTCAGGAAAAGCACACACAATACATTCCTGCATTTCCTCGGCTCAAATTTACCATTCTGCATGTCAAGAACAATCCAGGGGCAGTAATTTGAAACTGTTTGAACCTTCAAATAAGGGAAATTAGAAATGTTTTGAGAGCCAAGATTTCCAGCGAGGAGATAAAACCTGATAAAAATCTGTAACAGTTCAATTCCTTCTGCTTTAGATTTATAAACAGAGCATTAAATGTACAGTTAAGCCAGTGGCGAGAGAGAGAGAGAGAGAGAGAGAGAGAATGCACAAGCAAATGCTAGACCAGGGAATGGTATTAAAAACAAAAAACATGAAAATATTTATTGTGCAGAAGAAGAGTGATTATTGGCAAGGAGACGTGAAAGGAGTGCAGGCTCTGAAGGATTATGCCTCCAACACAAACTTTGCAAAATCTATTCCTTCTGCAAGCAACTGAGGAATTTATAGCTAATTACAGAAGGGTGATCGCCATTAATAAAAAAGAAGAGATCCTTTAAAGCAAGTTGAGGGATAAGTATCAGAACCACAACTGCATACGGATAATGAATTAGCGCAGGAGGGCTCAATTGGTGTGACTGGCCTTTATGCAGAAGATCTGTAGCAATAACCAACAGCAGTACTTCCTGCGTGACATTATGGTGCACACAAATACACACTACAGTTAAGCACGCTTTCAATAACCAAAACAGCCTATTTTGCTCAGCCTAAAAGCAGCCTTTCATATGGCAAAACTGTTATAAATCCTCATTATCCTAAATAAAATTACAGCACTTTAAACATATCCAGGGAGAACATTCTTTCCTCTAAACAACCACCTTAGCGAGTAATAGGAAGCAATATGGTTGCACTTGTGTCACAGTTGGAAGTCTTTTTAACTGTCGCCCTGCTAGCAAACCAATTCTACATATTAAAATGAATGGATTGCTTATATCAGGAGAAGGAGGGGGTGGTGGAAATCATTTATAAAATCAAGACCATTATTAAGAACCTGTGACTTATTTCCACTCCAAACTGCAGCTGAAATAGATAAACGCCACCACGGCTGCACATCCAAAATGTCTTCTCTATGTGTCAAAATTTTCTCTTTCAAATGAGTCATCCATTCATACGAGTAAATTAAAAATTGATCTGAGGGTTTCTCTGTGGCTCAAGTTATACACGTTTTCAAAAACTATAACCTTGATACAGACACACCACAAACCAGTTGCAGGTTCCGACTGTTGAATTAAAAAGAGACCCGGCTCCTGTGTACCCTGATAGGATGCTGACACAGTATAGGCCTCGCCAGAACACAAGAGAGATCTGTTCTAGAGAGCCAAAATTCACACTCTTTACTATGTGCAGGCTGACTGCCTGTTGGCAACATAGAACTCCAAATCGTCAAACATTTGATGGGGGGTGGGTGTTTGAATTTATTCTGCATTGAATGAAAAAAAAAGTCTTCAGGATATTGCAAGCAAAGGCTGAGCACCATATCCCCACAATGGATTCTTTAAATATTAAACTTCAAAAACATTGAACATACATGAGCACATTCAGTGGGTACAGTGGACAAAGAACACCTTGATCCCCAAATCATAACCAACACTAAATATAACATTAAATGTATTCCTTAATTCTAAAGCAGCAGCAAAAAACCGCTGCAGAATGTAGCATTGGACACCAAAGCAGGGTTTCTCTACTACATTTTTTTTTAAAAGCAAGTTTCTGGAAACATGATTCAGAATGAACAGGTAACATTCCACCAAGGTCAGAGAGAGATGGCTGAAGTTGAGGACAGAGCTTCAGTATGCCAGAAAGCTCCTTCTCCCTCCCAGAGGGAAAGTATGTTACATAACACACAAAAGAATTGTGCAAAATTTAGAGAAATTAGGCATATTTGTTCAGTTTCCCTACTTTAGAGAGGGCAAAGGATCCAGTTTTCTAGCTACTGAATTTTAAATGTGAGCATGAAACACAACAATCTTGCTCATAATCTCCAAAGGCATTTACTTAAAAAGGCACATTCCCAGTTCCTCACTGTACTACAGTAGCTGTCTTTGTATCAAAGATATATGCAGTACAGATGCTCACCTGAAAAGTGTACCTACTTAAACTGGTGCCATTCTGCCAAGTTTACAAATGCCCGTGTTTCAGCTCCACTGTGCTTTTAATGCAAAATTATTTTGCAGTTTAGCTGTGGCATCTCTCCACTCAAAAGTCTCCTCAGCAGATCACTTGTTTGCATAAAGTCGAATCAAAGGCTCAGTTACACACACCACAGCAGGTTTGGGCGCCGCACCTCCAAATCACGGAGCAAATTATAGGAACCCTGTAATTTGGTGGGATTGTGCAGGAGGCATTTCCCATAAACTCATAAATTACCCATTGCTTTTCTAAAGGTTTCATTGATACTAATGCACACTTCTCCACATGTGCTCTACGCTGGATTCTTCTTGGCACAAACATGCCCCACTTGGAAGGCAAAGCAGTTTCTGGAATGTGTTGAACAGGCTTAGGGACTGGCAAAAATATTTTCAGTGGGGTATCCAAAGTGGCTTTCCATCTGTCCCACAAGCACAGAGGCCAATAAAGAAGGCAAGGCAGTTAGTATCGAAACAGATCCATTATTTCCTGTCGATCTGGATCTGTGTCTGCAGTGCATTCCTTATATCCCCTTTCCAAATATGCTTAACTCCTAGGAATCCACAGAGTCTCACCTAAAACTAGTCCCTGCATTCTACATTAACAACCAACCCAGGTTCCTCCATAAAGGATACTAAAAGGGACATGGAAATTTCCAGGCCTCTAATAGCAAAAAGCTGGAAACTAGAAAAAACACCTTCAAGAGAAGAACTAATACAGAAATTCTTGGAAGTGGCAGAAATGGATAGGTTAAACATTATATTACAAGGAAAAGATCAAGAATTATATTATGAAAGATGGAATAGAATATATGCATGGTTAGATCAGGTAAAAGAAAAACAGACTCAAAAGATTATTATGTAACTGTAATGAACATATGTCATGTGACAGTATATATGTGAAAACGTACAAATAAAAATCAATTTAGCTAAGAAGAAGAAGAAGAAGAAGAAGAAATTTCCAGGCTTCCAAGTCGAGGGTAAAGAGATGCATTAAGCAAAATATATTTGGTATTAAAATGGCCTTATTCCATTTTTACAATATTCTGAATAAAGGCATCGAAGACTAAAAGGTGTCACTCATTGGTAAAAAAAAAAAAAAACATTAAAATTCTAGTGTGTGAATCTTACCTAAACAGACCCAAGTGAGGTATAGTGATCAATGTGTCATAGGAGCTGGGAGACCCAGGTTCAAATCCCTACTCTGTCATGGAAGCTCATGCGATGACCTCAGGACAGTTGCAAATTCTCAGCCCAACCTACCTCACAGGGTTGTTGTTCTAAGGATAACCCCACTAGCCAGACATCCAATGAGACTCAGAGATGGTCAAGCCTCTTTCATTTGCTTTCGCTTCACTGGTCTACCTCCCATGCTAGCTTGTTCATACTGATGCTCTCCCAGAGGAGATCACCTGTGTCTTCAAAAGTTAACAGGATAATTAGCCTTCAGAAAGGCAGGTGACCATATTCACACACCAAAAAAAAAAATGCATTTTATTCCTTCTCTGTACATTTTGGCCAGGTAAGTTTTGAAAATGCAAAATCCACATATATAGTTCCAAAATACTTCATCAAGTTTAACACCCCCAGGATTTTTACACAAATACAAAGGTCTTTAAAAAAATATTTTTAAAAAGTGGTTGTTACCAAGCCAAGAACAATTATACCCTTTAAAATTATGGCACGCAATAAATGTAGACCGCAGCCATATGCAACAAAATATTTTGGCACTTGAACTAAAAAAACCCTCTTGGCGACAATTCTGGATTGCCATAGAAGCTCTGGTCCCACCCAAGGCTGCCAATAGGAATGCCAAAAGCAGCTGAACGTGGCTCATCCGAGCAACATTGTCAGTGAGTGGCACACGCACACAGCCCCCGATCCTCTCTTCGCAGGCATGGTCTTCTCCAGCTGCAGCTTAATTTCCTGTGACTTGCCTAATTACTGTAATTAAGGATTAATTGCCATTAATTATTCACACATAAGCTCATCGCAAATCATGGGGTAAATGTCTTATGAAAGCTGCCATACAAGCCATGTATAAACACACTGGGATGCTCCAGGCAGGAGGATCTATCACTCAGCCCCGAAGCAAATCTCTGCGCTTCTCTTACAAAAACAGCTATAACTCTTAGAAACTCGACAGTCTTTGCAGGTAAAGCATTAGGTTACAAAGCATGTTTTCCTGTGGAAGCCACAACGGTTTTTATTAGTACTATAAATGCTGTTTTATCTTTCCAACTGCTATTTTTATGTTTCCATTTTTATTCTACAGTGTTCAGTTTAGGGCAAGCATTTGCTACAAGCAGCAATGTTTGCGGCAGCTACAGACTCCTCCAGCCCTCTCCCGCCCCACCCTGCTCTATGGAGCTAAATGGCTGTTTGTAGGTGTGCCAGTCCCAGTCACATGGCTACGTATCATAAGCCCTTCAGAACGAATGACAACTGCTGGTTTAGAAAGGGTAAAACAGCCAGAATGTTTAAACTTACACACCAGCTGTGGAATTGCTATATCCAATACAATGAGTGCACATGTGCCTAAGTGTGCACATGCACACACATGTTCTGTACTGATACCACAGACAGAGACAGCAAGAGCAGGAGGACAGCAAACAATCCTAGCATTCATGCAGTCACTGTGGGTATCATCTGTTTTCACGCATTACTCTATAAAGCAAAGCGATGTTGATCAAGCTGTAAGAATTATCCATAGTCATCTGGATTAGTTATTGATTTCTATCAGATCCTACTGATGAGATCTTCCCCAGAACATGAAATAGCTGTTGTGATGCAACCAGGTTCATTCATTTATACCCAGCCCGGCAGATGCAAAAATTACAGCTGCTTTCACACAAGTATGAGGTTTTAAGCATGTAGACTTTTGAACTCATCTCAGTTTACAGACTTAAATGTCAGCATTGCAGCCTACAGCACATCCTGAACTTAGGTGCTAGATATCAGCTTGTACAAAACCACCCAGTTCTACATAAAGGAGGCATCACCAGACAATCATGTAGCAGGTTATTGCTGGTCTGATGGTGCTCCTGGATACTTACAGATGCTTTCAGGTCAGATGCTTGTCATGGGGCTGTGGGCCACTGGGAACCTTTTCTATGGACCACTTTTTCACTTTACTATTGCTGGACTCTGACCCATCCAACAACTGGAGCTGGGCCTGATACCAAACTTCTAAAGGGTGCAAAGCGTTAAGCAAGTTTACAATGAATGCCTAAGTGTATTTGTTACCATCGTTTCATGAATTTTAGATGAATTACAGCCAGAGTTATGTTCATGCCACAATCCCATAGGAGCACAGAGAGGTCATGAAACATGATGCTGGACCTAGAATTCAGCTTCCTGAGAATGTAAGATTATGTTTAACACAAAAATCAACCAACTGAACATTAGCCTTTATGGCAATGAAGATATGCTCCAAAGCGTATAGGCAATGCCAGGCGAAATCTAATAAACTAGGAAGAGGCTGAACAAGATCCTCAAGTTCCAGCTCCCTACATAATTCCTTGCTCCTCCAGTTGACTAACAGAACTACCCTAAACTGGGCAAAACAGTTAAATGAGCACAACTGGGATTTTTATTTCAATGTCTGGAATATGCACAGACCCAACTGCAGCAATGGTTTGGAAACTATCTACTTTCAGGTGACATTTTCCATATTCAAAAGAGCCCTGTGCATCCGCAATGGAAACCCTGCAAGCTGCAAAGGATTCTAAGGCACAGTCTCAGTTCACTCAGGGCACTGGCCAGGCCTGTTGGTCTCACTGGTGGTCTGTATGACCAAGGGAAAAGCTATGACTAGTGGCAGAGCCCCTGCTGTGCATGCAAAATGTCCCCCACCTTAATCCCTGGTGCCTCTGGCCTGCTGCATCTCAGACAATAGATACTGTAATCTAAATCAAGTTGATTCTGTTCTCCATAGTCTCCTATACTGTCCCCACTATGATGATATACGTTTTACTCTTTTAGGCCCAATTTTATCCAACTCGATAGGTTGTCCAGATGCCCTGAAGGTGCGCCACCTCCTGAATGATCTGTCACCTGAAACAACCGAAAAGGTTGCCTTATTTCTGAGTTTGGTAATTAAGGATCAATTGTGCAATGCATAGATACATATGATTAATTCATTTCTCCTTGTTACTTCTTCACCTGTTTATGTTCCTATTTGTAACCTGACTTATGCCAATAAAGGTCTGTGTATGTGTGTGTGTGTGTGTAGATACTGGAAAAGGCCTCTCTCTGTTGGGGACTTTGGAGAACTGCTGTCAGCTGGAAGAGACAATGCTGAGCTAAAGCACCAGTAGTTAAGACTCCATATAAGGTATCTTCCTATGTTCAGTTGAGAATGATCCCTACAGCACATTCAGACACTGCCTCATGTCTGAATGTTTTAGGGTAAGATAGTGGGCAGATAATCAGGGGGGGGGGGGGGGGCTCGTCTGCACTGATAATCTTTTCACAGAGAAACCCCTGAAAAGCTTCCAAGGAATTCCAGGTCACTCAGAGCACAGTTGGAACTATGGCACAGGGTTCTGTAACTGTAGATAACTTGGAACCTATTTTAATTGGAGTGGACTTCTTCATTTATGCATTATAGCATCCAAATTTCACCGCCTCCCTTTTTTGTGTTTACAGTTGAAAAACTGACACACCATGGACGCACAGTCATCTTTTACTGCTGCCAGGTTTCAAAACTGTTCGAATTCAATTTAACAAAAGAATAAACTGCCGCATGGAAGCTTGGGGGAGGAGAAGACCCTATATCATCGCTATGCATTAGCACTGAAAGAGTGCCCCAGGAAATTTAAATGTAAGCAGGCAGAATGCCGTTCTAATTGTTATGTTAGTACCTTCTGCAGCAAATTAATGCATGAAACATTTTCATTTTGGTACATAAGTTTGCGCGTGTCTGAGTTAAACATTTATGTTAATGGGCCTTCTGGCAACTCCGTAACGTTTCAAATACTCTTGTAGAACAGCTTCTTCGCTAAAGATATCAATTAGCCATTTCCTTCTCTTCTTCCACCCCTCCCCAAAACACCTCACTATTTCCTACCTGATCTTGGGGGGGGGGGGGCATAAAGAATTTTTTTTGGGAGGAGAACCCATTTCACAGTTTTAAAAGCCCTGATGCTTGAGTAGTTACAAACCTTGAACAGTGTATGTGATGAGGCACCAATTAAATATGTATTGCCACTAGCAATGTAATCTGTATTATAAAAGGGAGAGGAAAGGAAACAATAACAGAAAGTCACGCAAGTATTTGGCATATGCTCAGATCAACGCACACCAACTAACAAACAGGACAGTTTGCATTCCACATGTTTGTTATGTGGCAGGAATGCTGGTGGCTGTTGTTTGTTTCCAACGGAGCCCAAGCAAGACATGCCACAAGGCATTCTGGGTCAGCTCCAATACTATATGTTGAAGACTTCATTCTTAGAGAACATGTAGTAACATGAGCCAAGTGTGATATCAGCATTTCTATACTATACCTAGGCTGAGGACAAACTGGCAATCTGCCCCGGGATAGGTCCGCATGGGAAGCGGGGGAAGGGAGCCTGTTCAGACATGTGCAGCTGTCCCTCGACTCCCTTCCGCACTTACCCGCTTTGAAGCCGGCTTTCTTGCGCTTTAGAAGGACACCGGGAGAAACTGGTGTCCGGAGGCCGTCTTGCACTTGCCTACCGCTTCCAGGCAGTGTGAACCGGAAGAAGGCGGGAGGCAAGCGGAGGCGGCAGTGCAAACGCGGTGTTTTGCCAGTTAGCGCATGAGCGCACATGTGCCTATGAGCGCATGCGCACATGCGCAAATTGCCGAAACAGCCCTATCATGAGCTGCGGAGGCCGGCCCACCTGGGGCCACTCCGCAGCAGTCTGAACGCTCCGTAATGGCATCTTTGCACAATACCCTGGCCAATGTGGACAGCCAGCCTCGCGGGATTTTCACCCCACAGCTTTTGCCTCCGGATTCATCCTACTCCAGATTGCCAGTCTGTCCTCAGGCATAGTACAGAAGAGACCTCAACTACCATTGGTTGACTGCTCAAACCCTACAAAAGGAAGGAAGAGGGCTGAGATAAGACAGCCTGGGGGTGGGGGTAGGGAGGGCTGCAAGTCAAGGGAAGCCTAGAGGGGGAAAGTGATCCAAAGGAATGAGGAGATTGTCAAACAGAGGAATCTGAGTTGGGGTAAACAAGCACAGAGAAAAGCAGAAGAGGTACAACGCAGCCAGCAGCTACATGAGATAAGGAAGGCTAAAGATGACATCTTGAAATAAAACACTCTCAAGGTTTTGCTGAAGGCCTACAGTTTTTATTCTGATATATGGCTTTGCCCGCATAACTCCCACATCCGGACACACCACTGGAATTTACTCCCCTAACTCCCACTGGATTAATGGGGGGTGGGGTTTGGGTTGCAGCCTTCAGGAGCTTTCATTCAGTGCATCCAACAGGATCCTGGTGAGGACTGAACGGAGACAGGGAGGAAGGCTGATACATGGAGGATGAATAAGAAAATGCAGCACAAGAAAATGCAAGGGGATGCATGAAGGAAGCCTCTGAAGCCCCTGAGCTTTCACTTGTGGGGGAAGGGGAGATTCATAGACATACATTCATAGGTAGACTGTTTACATATGGCAGGAGGGAGAGGAGGCCTCTGGGAGTTGGAGGCCCCTATCTGAGACTAGGAAGTGGCAAGCCTGTGCTAAAATCAGCAATTGTTCAGCAAAGACTGCCATTGACCCACAGCCAGGATGTCTCCAACTTGGTGGGAAAATCGGGATGGCATAGACACACCATCCTGTTTTCTTCTCAAAGGGCCCTGATGCAAAGCTAGTAATCTTTCCCATGCTGTTGATGGCTCAGCCACACAGAAGCTTAGCTCTTCATCACATTGCCAGCTACCTGTAAACAGTCCCAAACCCCATTCTCACAACTTTCATCCACGTTAGTTCTTTAAAAACCTAACTATGGCGGGGGGAGGGGGGTATGTGGATGAGCAGAGGTTGAGTTGGGGACATTGTCAAAGGCAGCTTCTAAGGTAAGCCCCTATGTAACACTTTAACCGGATGCTTGTCTCCATTGAAAATATAGACAAAACAATCTGCACACTGCAGAAGGGTTGCCAATTTGGAAAAATTCAAGAGGGAGGGAGGGAGGGAGAACCTCCTTCTCCCTCAATGAGAATAGCAGCACAAAACAGGATAGATCTGATCATTCAATCCCTATGAACCATCCTTCCCAAAAAAAGTCACAGCAGCTATAATTTGCCAGCTGGGATTTATAGACCACTCCACTCAGGCAGAAAGCAAATGGGCAACACCTCAAGATGCTCGCATTTCCTACTCCTTTCTCTCTTCCACCTCCTCCTAAAAGCCTCCCCATCAATGTCATATAATTGATACTTCCCTGTTTTTTGTCACCTTGCTGCTTAAACCAGCTGCCAAGCTCTGCCGTGTCACTTTCCATTTATGGACTCCCAACTCCCTTGATCTGAGTAATTAGGGTTTATGTGTTAATTGGAGTAAATACAAAGATGGGAGTCACAGGCATAAATTTCCAAAGCTGAAGCCATAAATTGAGGGGCTGATAAGCAAGGGAAGAAGATGCCTTCATGGAACAAGTGTCAGATTTTTGTTTTTTAAATCACTAGACAAAAACTTATCCAGAAAGGGGGGGGGGGAATCTAGACAGATGGAAAGGTGGTCTTCAAAAAATAAAAGACATGAACTCTGTGGAGGGGAGAAGATACAAAAATGGATGGACAGCCACAGCTGCAAGAAGCAATAAACCAAGCAACAAACCAGATATTCAGTGTCCTAAATATCAGTTACATTCCCAAACCTGGAACTACCTAGATCAACAGAAACAGGGATATCCTGGAAGTTTGGCCCGTGATATTGATTACCTCTTAGCAATTATAATAAGCCAAAGAATCAAGGTACATGTATTGGGACTGCATCGGAAGCATTCTAATGAAACCAATTTCTATTTCTACCACAAGATGCTGCATTTCACAGGCTTCTTCCTGGGCCCAGCTCCCCCTGATAATCCTGCTATTAGCTATGGAGTCACCTCCCCTTCTCTCTGATGAAAATGCCACTTGAAAACAATCTGATGCTATCAAATCCAATTCAGCTTCCCTGAGAGCACTTACGCAAGCAGTTCAGAACTGTGCTGCAGCATGCCAGGGAACACTTTTCAGAGGAGGAGCTGTGCTAACATCTCTTTGCTGAAAAGGGGTGGGGGAGAACAGCACACTGAGCTCTGGTACCATTTAGACACTGAAACAAGAAGCAGATTTCCCAAGGGGTTAAAGCTCCCTCCCACTACAGCAGCTTCCAATATGTCACTTCATTGCAAACTTTCACAAGTATTCAATAGGTAAAAAGGCCTGAGAATCTTTGCAAAGTCAGAACCAAGTGAGGGCGCTATCTCCTTTAATCCAGCTAGAAACACAAACATGAAGCAACTGATGCATTTAGCCCACTAGTGTAATCTCCATTTGGCAACATGTCTGAAACAAGCTTTCAAACTACGCAAGCTTGGTGGGACCTCTTGGACAGAAGGTATTCACAGCTTTTCTACTGGAACTCCTATAGGAAAATGACATTTGGGCGCCACACACGTCAGAATCCAGTTACCCAGTGGGATTGGGGGAATGAGACAGGGAGTCAAAATGGGTTGGATCCAAACTCAATTGGTGATTTCCACTTGCTGCTGCAGACTCCTCATGTCATTCCTGAGCCCCCTTTTCCCCAGAAGCATCATTTTGTAGAGATCAGTGGGCTGTAGTGGAAAGAGGGAGGCAGGACAGCTGTGTTTCACTGAGGGAAAATTGAGTCTGGGCCCAACACAGTAAAAACCCATTGCAAAGAATTACATTTTTATCCCTTCCTTCTCCAAGGAACTTGGGGCAGTGTACATAAATACTCATAAGAGCATAAGAGAAGCCAATGTTGGATCAGGCCAGTGGCCCATCCAGTCCAACACTCTGTTACACAGTGGCCAAAAAAGTGCCCTCAGAAGGTCCAGCAGTGGGGCCAGGGCACTAGAAGCCCTCCCACTGTTGCCCCCCCCCCCAAGCACCAAGAATACAGTGCATCACTTGCCCCAGAACGAGAGTTTCTATCTATACCTTGTGGCTAATAGCCACTGATGGACCTCTGCTCCATATGTTTATCTAATTCCCTCTTGAAGCGGTCCATGCTTGTAGTCGCCACCACCTCCTGTGGCAGTGATTGAATTCCATGTGTTAATCACTCTTTGGGTGAAGTACTTTCTTTTATCTGTTCTAACCCGACTGCTCAGCAATTTCATGGAGTGCCCACGAGTTCTTGTATTGTACTCCATTTTATCCTCACAGCAACTCTGGGAAGTAGGTTAGGCTGAGAAAATGTGCCTGGTTCAAGGTCATTTAGTGAGTTTCGTGGCTGTGAGGGAAGTTGAATCTGGGTCTCCATGGTCCTAGATCTGATACCTTTAGCACTACACCACAGTGGCTCATAAATCATGGTAATAAAACCTCACAAAATCCTAACCACCATAATCCACAGCAGCACTGAGTGACACACAAGAAGGTTTTACGCCAATTCTGGGAGATGCTTCGGAACTCTAGTTCAAGTATGATTGTACTGTCCACTAAAAATACCAACAAGAGAAAAATTAAAGGGAAGAGTAAGACAATCAGGATTCCTGACAGGGACTGGATCCCATGTACTCCACATTAGTGCTTCCAAATTAGTTGTTCTCACCAAAGGGAATATCAGCTGTGGATGACAAGACGGCCAATGCTCTTTTGAAACTCATTTTGCATACCATGTACCTATTTGAAATGCCCTGTCGCGGCTCAACCCATCATGACATTCTTGTGTTCTTCTTCTTTAGCATTTCTCTACACAGTTTCTGGAGTGCAAGGTTCTCTTTTTCATCTGAGTCATACTGCGAGGTCCTTCTCTGTTACATCTGCAGTCTGTTACTCAAGAGACTATGACTTGCCAAGCCACCATCTGACTGAGTGCCACATGAGTACAAGCTAGAGGAGCTGTCCAGCAAAGCAAACTTAGCTGAGGCTGCAGCCACCAATAAGACCTCATTTGATGAAGCAGTAGGGGATCTGCCCACAAGGTAACTGGAGACAGAAAGCTAGGTGGCATAAGTTTTCCATTAGTACAAACCAAACAGCAACGGCAGGTTTTTATAATAAGCACAGCAATCCTGATCTCATCAGATCTCGGAAGCTAAGCAGGGTCAACTCTGGTAAATACTTGGGGTGGGAGACCTCCTTGGAACACCAGCAGTCGGGAGGTAGGGTTAGGCTTTATTCAGCCACCTCTCTGAGGCTGTGGTCACACGGTCATTTTGATCGGATTTCACCGTTGTTCCCTCTCGCATTTAAAATTGCTGATCAGACGGTTGCATCCACCTCCTGCACCAAAGTGGGCTCACTCACACAATCCCCCCGATTCCCTAGCGAGTTTTCCGCTAAATAAATAAATAAATAAATAAGGTTTTGCACTTTAAATCTGTGATTTCGCCAATCTGGACAGCCATCTCTCTCAATGATTGCAATTAGGTCATCTGGCCATCCTTCGCACGCTGAAGGTTTTTTCCCCCCAGCTTCCGCCTTTGTGCACATGAGCAATTCTATGCTGAATAAATTCAATGTTTAAATGTTCAAGCGCACATTTAGACTCCAGTGCTTGGCAGTACGTTGCCAGTTCATTTTGTTCACTATTGGGGGGGGGGGGGGTACCTGTAAAAACAAGGGAGTACGGCGAGTCCAGGTGGGGGGGGGGGTGATTCGGCCATGTGCCTAGATCAGGGGTGGGCAATTGTTTTGGCTCGGGGGCCACTTTGTGGGAGTGGAGGTTAGTGGAGGGCCGCACTTTTTAAAATGATTGCATTCATTAGTTAACTTTGCATTTCAGAAAAGGTATAAATTGTATCATAAAAATCAATAAATATAAATTAAATAAAATAGTGGTCTTTTTATTCAATTTATTTATTGTGCTAATTTCATATCGTCTATAGCTGCAAGCACATTTAATTTTAGAATCAGTTTAATGAGACAAATGTACCCTATCACACTTTTTCTACAATTTTTTTGAAATCAGGAGTGAGATTGCTTGTTGAGATTCTCATCACAGCCTGCAAGTTAATGTTTGTCAAAGAGCATCTATATTTACTCTTGTTGATCTTCATGTCTTGGCGGGCCGCAAAAAACTCTGTGGCGGGCCGCATGTGGCCCGCGGGCCGCCATTTGCCCACCCCTGGCCTAGATGGTGCCCAGAGCCTTGTCACACAATGCTTGCAGTTCGAGGAGGGATGTGTGAGAATCCTAACCTGGAAAAAAATGTTCCTGATCAAATCTATAGCAAGAACAAATTGCAAAAACCTTGCCATGTGACCACAGCCTGAGTATCCTCCAGGCCCCCAGTAGGGTCAGTCACCAGAGGTTGCCATGACTTCCAGGTGCACACACACGCCCATATAAAAAGATGAAAAAATACCAGAAAAAAGGAATGAAGTAAGGAAAGCACATCAGACTGAAATTTAAAGGCATCTATGGTTGGAGCATCTATCATTGCTATGGGGACCCCTGGGAATCAGCATGGGCTACTGGTCCTTCTGTAAGACTCTTCATGTGATGTCAGACTCTTGCCCAAGGAAAGGCTGGATCCTGATGCCACCTAGAAAACCAAAAGCTCAGCTGGACTTGAATCTGTCAGCTAGCAGGCTTTTCTGGAATGACTTTCATGTCCTGCCCAAAGAGTCTGGAAATGCTCAATAGCAAGAGACAGAAAAGCAAGACAGTTGAAAATGGAAACATGATTCAGGATTAGAGTCTCCCAGATGGTGCTTAGGGAACAGGCCATGGCTCACTAATATGGTACCTACTTCATATGCAAAAAGGTCCATGTTAACACCATGGCATCGCCAGTTAAAAGATCTCAGGCAGCACATGTTGTGTTCCTGTGACTCTGGAAAATGGATGCCAGACAGAGGAAACAAAACTGAATTAGATGGGCCAGTGGATTGAACTGGCATAAAGCATCTTCAGATGTTCATGAGTCCTTACTGAGCCTTCTATGGCCCCGTCCACACTGTCACTTTTGTTGCTCATTTCTCCCTATTGCTTTGGGATCCCCCCCCCCTTTTCCACATGTGTTTTGCTCCCTCTGGGACTACTAGAGAGAACAAAACATATGGGGGGTGGGGGAACCTGAAGCAATAGGGAGAAATGAGCGACAAAAGTGACAGTGTGGACGGGGCCTATGAATTCACACCATTAGCTCTTTTAGGATCATCCTAGCAGTACCTCTCCAAAGTCTCCAGCAAAGATCTTCCCCAGCCATTACCCAAAACCCTTGGAGAGGGAGATGTCAGCCTGGTTCTTTCTCATGCCACACCATTGCTGAGTTAATGACAAAGGTTAAAACATCACTTCTGAATTGGTGGGGCAGGATGACTTTTTAAGAATCTGACAAGGGACCACTGACAGCACCTCCTAAAGTTCAGAGCAAATGCAGGGAAAAAAATGTTTTCTGGTTACACCACTACAAGTGACTCTAATGGTTTTGTGCTTCCTAAACCACTGGACCTTGCCAAATGAGAGGGTTGTTTGACTACCTGCAGTGTTTAACAGGCTGCATCTCAACACTGGCTACACGCAACCAGCCTGCTACAGCCATTGGAGCAGGATGAATACGTCCAAGTTTTTATTTGCGAGTTAAGCAAGCCACCAATTGGACCAGAATGCAGGCACACAGAAAGCAGGCCCTGGGGTACAAATGGACGTCCCTCCGCCATTAGGAAATAAGGAGACAGCCTGACTTGGGTGCCCACACAGGAAAGCTTAGCTTCCAGTTAATATCACAGTATCTTGGTGAAAGCAATACCTTTGAAAAATGTAACTTCCCTGACAGAAACGCTATTATTGTTGAAATATGTGACTAAATATTACACAGTAAAAGCATTTTCCCACTTGAATTAATTACATATGACTTTGTCCTGTTCTCTCTTCTCCCTCCCCTCCTCCACCCCTTTCTGCTTTCTGTCCAGCCATAGAGGCCTTCTCCCCCTGAGCAAATATGAAATTTAGCAAGCCTCATTTATCCTGAAATTTATAATTCAACAGATGCTTTCGCTTGCGCCTGTCTGTAACTACAGGCATGGGGAAACAATGGCTTATATTCCTGAAATGCAGGAAACCAAATCTCTTAGTGTGTGTGTGTGTGTGTGTGTGTGTATAAATATATATATAAATAAAGTGAAAAAGAATAAAAAACAACCCCAAACTTCAAACCCTTTTTTTTAATCACTATTCTCTACATGGCACCAAAAAAAAGCAGTTTCAACTTTGATGGAAACTTTGATAGCACAATGCTTGCACAACATAATTTGATGTCTTTAAACAAAAGCATCTCACCCATCTATACAAATTAACAGATGTCCTTCGGAAACATTTTGAAACAACGAAATGCAGATGCGAACATCGTAGACATCCAAATGAGCTGATTGCTGGGCCCTTTAAAGCCCATCTGAGCTCAGTTCCAGCCTCAAGTCTACCTTTCAACTGGCAAATGACAGTGTCACCAAACACGGTCCTTCCATCAATCATGACAGTTCATGAATATACAAGAGGCAGGCAAGAAGCTGGGTACCTCCTGCAGTTCCACTTCACCTAATTATCCAGGCCTTCTTCCTCTAGAGTCAACATTGCACACCCAGTCAGTTGCTGGGCAGCCGCAGGCCTCATAAAGGCACGGTTCTGCAGACATCTGTGTTAAACGCAAGTAACAAATACCATTGTTTTTATTGGCCAACATTAAAAAAAACTTGCCCTCCCCTGCCTTTCCTTCAAAATTACCCATCAGCTGCTGTTTTCAGAAGTCTCCCATACAACCAACACATACACACCTGGTCATAGATGCTGTCATTTCACTGGGCTTGTGGCCAATTGAGTGAATGAACATTCTGGCTGATGTGCTACTATGGCCCATTACGCAGGCAGTAATTTTCAGAGCAGTAAGCCTTTAATCTTGACTTTGGATTCTGTGCCCGCCTTACACACCATTCTTTTTCCTCTGATGTATTTATTCTGCAGCTAGAATCAAAAATGCACTTTTCTAAATTGGGGTGGAATGCCACTTGGGACATGTGGGGGGTGGCATCTAAAGTGGTTTTTAATTACCCAATTGTCCTATTGCAGCTGCGCGGTAGCATCCAGCAGACACCTCCCATTTAAATCCTCATTGTTCAGGTTTTGTGCATGCATCTTAGCATTAGTCCACTGAATGAAAGGGAAGAGAAAAGAATGCAGGGAAAGAGGGAAAACCCACTGTTGAAACTGACCAGACTTTTTCTGAAACTGACAAGCAGCTGTGAAATCCAGTTATCCATATTGCAGAGCACTAGGGGATTCTCTGCTGTATTACCAGCCACTGTGAACAATGGGAAAGAGTCACATATGGGGGAACACACTGAGTGTACAGAATGCATGGTAGAACCCACTGACATTGGCATTGCAAGCCGCAGTTGTTGGCAATATGTGTGTGCATGTTCTCCTTTGCAAAGTCAGCTGCAATTCCACCACTCTTTGCACAGGGCTGCAATTTGTATGGGAGAGGAGTCCTCTGGCAGAAGCTCTGGGGAGTATTTTTAGTCTTGTGTCACTAAGCTGAAAAAAATGGGGGGTATTTTCACTGATGCCCTAGCACAGCTGAATAGTAACACTAATTTCCTGCCCTTCCTTGCAAATTTGCATGGTTTGTTTCTTTGAGATTCTCTAATTTGATCCAGCACACTGGTCGTGATCTTGGCAGTTTTTTAAAGCCTGTCATGTGTGGATAGCACTCTTTCTTCATATGAATCGATCCTAAGTGATTCTTAAGTTTGGTGGTTCGCAGAAGATCCATGTGACACAGCCGCCATTTTAATGTTCAGCTTCCAGAGACTGCCAAAATTGTTTCCCTTTGTTCATTAAGTATTAAAGGGAAAAATGTTGTCAAATCTTTAGGCTTCACATCCCAGTACCTCTCTCTCTCTCTTTACATCTTATGACAATTTCATTCCATGCTGATAATCCCACCCCTTTATTTTGTTTGCACGCAGCACCAAAATCTGGTGTGTGTGTGTGTTGCACTGGGGGTGCTGCTGTTTGCCTCATCTCCAATCCCCCTTTCAAGTCAATACCAGCAGGGGACTAAACCTCGCACAGCTCCTTTTACACTTACCCCCCATCATTTTAGTTTTTTTATTCAGTGATCTGAGATTAGCGATAGTCTCATATTGCTAAACTCATGCCTCTTGTAAAAAAAATTAAAATTTTTAAAACGAGCGGAAAATGGAGCTTGTACACAGATGAAGGGGTGTCAAGGGACAGCCAGGACTCAGCAACAGCGAGAACTCCTCAGGAGAAGCAGAGCCTCAGTAAATCAGTTCTGAACCAGCAGAAATGGGCAAGCAGGAAGATGAGCTGCAGGCTTGTCAGAGTTCACAGCTGACAGCTGATACAGAGCCACCACCAGTGTTCCCTCTAAGCTGAGTTAGTATGAGCTAGCTCACAGTTTTTTTAGCCTACGGCTCACACATTTTTGTCTTTGCGTAGGAAGGATGGCTCCAGAGCAAACTAATTCATGCAATAGCCAAATTGCTTGTTCACAACTTTAATGCAAGTAGCTCACAGAGTACAATTTTTGCTCATAAGACTCCACAGCTTAGAGGGAACATTGGCCACCACCACCTTCCAACCCTGTTCCAACAGAGAAAACCCAGGTGGTTGTTACCAGTCCTCCAGTTCCACCCACACCCTTTGAGTACTGGAGATGAAGGCTTAGAATAAAGCTTCAGGAAGGAAGACAAAGCACATGTCTCCTTACCCAATACCAGCTCTCGTTGATGATGAGTAGCTGCAAGGTTACTCCCAAGCAGCTGGCAGCAAGTAATACCTTCTGAGACCTATAAAAGCCAGTCAAGGGGGAATGCACGATGTGGAAGCAATGAGTCACCAACCTCTTGACTCAGCAACCACATCTCTGAACTCTGCTCCTGCAACCCTTGGACTGGCTCTTGACTCTGGAATCTTCCTCCCTGCACTCGTGAACAGTCTTGGACTTTTGACCTTGCTTCCTGTATAACACTCTTAATTGGATTCTGTTCTCTCATTAACAAACCTTTGGAGTGAACTTTAACTTTGACCCTGGAATTCGGCTTGGACTGACCCTAGATTCTGACAACAGGGGAGGATGGTGGAATGTACAAAGTGGGCGGGAAGTGACCTTTGAGGGGAGGCAAAAGGGCAGGGGAAAAACTGAGGGAATCTGGACACTTATAAAATTTAGTTATTTATATATGAACAGAATATTAAAACAAGAGAAAAATTATATATTAATGCTACATAGTACAATGGCCACAATTGGAGAAATTTGTAGTTAGTATCTTTCCAAGCATCAATGAATAATAATTTAGTAATAATAATTAACGTAAATCATAAACTGCCCCATATTATAACCAATAGACATATTAATAATTTATATAACAAATAATAATATAATGAAATAAATGTTATAAAATAAATATTACCTCCTTCTTTCCCCCATTTTCAACACATTATGTATCAGAGAGAATAGTAATAATTTATATATATCATTTCAATAACTTCTATCCTTCCTCCCCATTTATTAGGTAGAATATGAGTAACAAGCTTTCCATTTATCTTGAAATTCTTTGATCGGCCTTCTACTCACATAGTTTGTTAAATTTGCCATTACTGTGTACTCAGCTAGTATAATTTTCCAATCCTCTCAGCCTGGACACTCTTCTGCTTTCTATTTCATTGCAAATATAACTCTGGCCACTGTTATAATATATCTAAATAATTCTTACGAGATTTTTGGCATGTTCTCTGGCAAAATACCTAATAGCATATTCTTGGCTTTCATGTTAAATTTAATTTTTAAGATTTTCTGGATTTCAACACATATTTTTTTTCAATGGGGTTTTTTTTGGTCTTTTTACACAACCACCACATATGCTAAAAGGTGCCGTCTACTTCTTTACACTTCCAGCATGCCCATTTGTAGTTCATGTTCATCTTTTCAATATCCTTTGGAGTAATGTATCACCAATAGGACATCTTATACAAGTTTTCTCTTAGTGCTTGACTAGATGTAAATTTTATATCTTTTGTCTATAGGATTTCCCACTGTTGAAAAGATATCTCTTCCTCAAATTTTTGCATCCCTCTTACCATGCATATTTTTACTTGTTCTGTTTCTGTATCAAATTGAAGTTATAGTTTGTAGATTTATCCTAGTAAATGTGCTTATTGCTGTGTAACCACATTTTCAAATTCAGTCAACTCCCTTATTAAATCTCTTGATAACTGAATTTCCTTTTTTAATCTTAATACCAGTTTAAAATATAATAACCATTTTACTTTTCTCCCTTCATCTATCATCTTTTGCCAAGACTTAACTTCTCCTTGAGAGTTTATCGTGTCCCCATATATTATATTATCATTTTTTCTAACGTTTGTCATAATATGCCTCTATGACTGACATTAAAGGTGATGTTGGACGCTAATTCTACTTAGTGTAGTTTCCCATATTCGAAAAAAACATCTCTAATTACATTACTTCTGTTTTGTGTTATTTTTTTAAAAATTGTTTTCTTGGACCACAGGTAATTATGTAACCCTTCATCCAGGTTTGCAGTTTCTAATATTAATCTTTCCTCTGAGTTTTTAATCCAATCTGTGACCCAGACTAAGCCAGCTGCTTGATAATATGGTTTGATGTTGGGTACTGCTAGCCCTTCTCTTTTCTTCTCATCTTGTAAGACTTTGGGTATGATTCATGGTTTTTAAGCATTCCATATCAACCTATTTATCTGTTCCTGCCATTCCTTCATAGTTTTCTCTTGCATATAGATTGGTAAAAATTGAAATTTTAAAAAAATTATTTAGGTAGTACATTCATCTTTATTGCAGAAATTCTTCCCAACCATTATATTTTAAATGTAGACCACCTCTGGAGGTCTTTTTGCCTGTTATTTCATAGTTATCTTTGACTAATGTGTCATTATGTCCAGTCAGATTTATTTCCAGATCTTTAACTGGGTTTGATGTTATTACACATCTTGTAATCTTTCTAATACCTTCCTCTTCATGCTTCGGTAAAAATTTTAAAATTATTTTTGTTTTTTTCTTATTGGTTTTATACCCCCAAAGGGATCCAAATTGTTCAATTTGATCCATTATACGTTCCATCAACAAGTGGGGATTTGAAACCGTCAACACCATCATCACCATAACTTTTCATTTTGAACTCTTCTCCATCTACTTTTAATCCTTTAATTTTTTTTATCTTGTCTGATTTTAACAGTTAGTACTTCTAATGCAAGATTAAATAAAAGCAGCCAGAGTGGGCAACCCTGACGAGTTCAGTTTGAAAACCATCCGTTAGTGCTCCATTGATTAAGATCTTGGCATGCTGCTTTGTATAAATACTCCGTATCCAACTGAAAAATCTTGAATGGCAATTCAAACTTAGAAGTGTTTTCAATAGAAAAGGACAAGTCAAATTGTTAGGTGCTTTATCAGCGCTTAAAAACAAACACTGCTTTTTTTCCTTTCATTTTCACAAATTGTATTGCATTTATCACAAAAAGTACATTCTCTTTCACGACTTTCTTTGGTACAAAGCCAGTCTGATCTGAATGGATTAATTTTGTTATATATTTCCTTAATCTTTCTAACATTATTGAAGTAAAAAGTTTATAATCCACATTCAGTAATGAGATGGGTGTGTAAGACTGTGGTAAAGTTGGATCAATGTATTAATGTATATGCACTTCTTGCTATGATGGAAGCAATACTTTCTCTTTACTTATTTCATTCATAACTTTCTGTAGTGATAGTATTAGTTTTTTGCCCAGGCACTTATGATACATTGCTGTTAGTCCACCTTTTTTCAATTTCTTTATAGCTTCTGATAGTTCCTGAATTGTAATAATATGATTCAAAATATCTCTGTGTACAGATGTAAATTTCTCCATATTTATTTTTATATACTTCTCTATTCCTTCTGCTGCTGAATCATTCTTACACAATTCTGAGAACAGTGTAAACTGTTGCTGTATCTCTTCTTCCACATTAGTAATTCCATCCTCTTTCACTCCTGTTATGATTCTTCTTTCAACTTCTTTTCTTTAACAGTGTGAAAAGTATCTTCCAGGTTATTTGCATGTTCAAAATGCTTCTGCTTTAAAAAAAAAACTTAACTTCTTCTGTATCTCCTCAGTTTCAAGCTTATCTAATTGATTTTTTAATTGCTTAATCTCCGTTAAAATTTCTTTATTTAAGGAGTTTTTATTCTATTCTTCCAAAATTTGAATTCTATTCTATTCTATTTTTTGTTTTTTCCATTCTTCTTTTCTTTTTTGAGTCCATAGCTATTCAACTTCCTCTCATAAAGGCCTTACAAGCTTCCTATATTATTACTGTGGGGATATCACCCGTATTGTTTAGTCTAAAAAATTCTTCTATGTCTTTTTCACATTTTTAAACTATATCTTTCTATAGAAGATTGTTGTTTAATCTCCATCTTCCTCCTCTAACTTTTTTTCTCTGCCAAGTTACTACTAATGGATTATGGTCTGCAAATGTTTTTGGTTGGATCTTTACACTCCTTAAAATTTATAACTAAGGTTTTTTACATCCAACACATATTGATCCTTGAATATGTTTGATGTCTACGAGAGGGCACCACGAATTCAAGTCACCAACTTTCTCTTCAGGTCCTGCCAAATTTTCCCAATCCAAGCCTCTGGAAGAAACTTCTCCACTGATTGGCTGAAATATGAAATTATAAGCATCCTGTTGGACAGAATACTATAAACCCCATAAAGGCAGGAACAAGTTTGTCTGCCCCATAAAGGCAGGGACAAGTTTGCATGCATGTGTCGTGAGCAGCAACGACGGCGCTGAGCCCCCGCCAGAGTTGACATTGCAGCCAGAGGCGCCAGCATTATCAGAGCCAGGAGCTGGCCCCTCTGATTCCTCACAAGTTGATAGCTTGCCAGCACCTGAGCCTGTAAACCCCGCACCTGGTCCTGCAGCAGCCAGTGAGGCACAGGTGCAGTCGGGGAGCCTGCCTGAGTCACCTCCGTGGGTGGTTCAGCTGAGGGAGCGGCTCTGCAAAGACTTAGCCACCCACCATCGAGATGCAGGCTGGCAGGGATAGTGAGCGTTGAGTCCTGAGTATTAGCAGGAGCAGCGCTGCCACCACAGGAAGCCTGGCCGGAGGTCTATTTAGCTCTCACTCGGGACTGGGCTCTCGTGGAAGCAATGAATCACCTCCATGTGTGTCTCACATCCACCTTCGGCTCCTGTCCTCGAACCCTTGCTCTGGCTCAGATTCCTGGTTTCCTGACCCCTGCTTTGTATGACCTTTCTCTTGGACTCCCGATCCAGATCTCGCTCTGACTTGCCTGGCAATGACCTCAGACCGGACTTGGCTCTCGCTCTGACCTTCCTGGCAATGATCTCAGACTGGACTGGACTTCTGCCTCTCTGCCCAAGCCCAGCTCAAGACAGTATGTCATTCTGATATATTCACATGGGGAGGTGGGGAGGAAAGCAACTGGGAGCCAATGTGGTGTAGTGGTTAAGAGTGTTGGACTAGCATCTGGGAGACCGAGGGTTGAATCCCCACTTGTGCCATGGAAAATCACTGGATGACTTTGGGCCAGTCACACTCACAGCCTAACCTGCCTCTCACAGGGTTGCTGTGAGAACACAATGGAGGAGAGCAGAACAATGCAAGTTGCTTTGGGTCTCCATTGGGGAGAAAAGCAAGGTATAAATAAACTAAAAAAATATATTTATCACACTATCTTCACAACAATCCTGCAAGATAGGTTTGGGTGAGCAAGAATTACTGGGAGCTTTATAGATGAGTGGGGATTTGACATGGCCCCCGCTCTCCCGGCTTCCAGTTCAACATTCTACCTACTACCATGGACTGGCTTTTGTGAATTTCACACAGAAAGCGAGAATGAACACACATTATTAGATTGTGCCAGGTCTAACATATGTAGCTTCCAATTCTGAACTCTAAGGGCTAGAAGTATCATCAATATATTAATCATTATTTCAAATGTGGTTTTTTCATTTGTGAATTTTTGTGTGTATGTGTGCGCGCCCATGCCTGTAAGTCTTAGCAACCTCTAGCAACTCCTATTGGGGCATGGAAGACATTCAAAGAAGCGGCTTGATAGCCTGCCTCTGCCTCCTGGCCCAGGTATTCTTTGGAGGTCTCCCATCCAAATACTTGCAAGGGTCAGCCCTGCTTAGCTTCTGAGATCTGACTTGCCTGGGCTATCCAGGTCAGGGCATTATTCCAAATCTTCTTGTATGACTCATTCTAAGATGGAGAGGGCAGTGGGCAAGAGGATCTCTTTCCCTGATGTTTCTAGCCTTTTACTAGACTTCACAATGCTATAAATCAGATCTGTATCACAAGCATAGAGGAAACTGTACTACACAGTGTACTGACAAAAAAAACCTACCTTATTTATGCTGAACGTCTCCTTAAAGCACGCTTGGAAGTCATCCCTTCTCCTACCTTTAGGAGGCCATAATTCACAGTAATAATTCATCTGTACTCCCCCTCTTAAACCCCCAAACACATTTAGATTCCAGACATGGGGCCGCCCCTTTTCATCCAGCTCCTCCCCTTCTGCACTAATGTGCAATTAAGAATTGCCAAGCAACATGACAAGAACAGCTACTTGATATATGATAAAATCAAGCCCTTTTGCAGGAGCAGGAGCAGCATGAGCAGGCAGACATGAGTCTACAAAGCTGCAGAAAGGGTAAAGACTTGCTGAGAACAGGGAGAAACTCTGGAAAGCAGGCAGATGGGAGTCAAGCAGAAAGAATTTGGGACAATGCAAAGGAAAGCAATCTACAGATCTAAAGTGAACAAACAAACAAAACCATCCCAAAAAAAAAAGCCCAGGCTGACCATGATTAAATTATGAACGTGAATTAAGGGGACAAAGCAATCTTTGCTAAAATTTGGCCTAATTTGTAGAACTCATTTTCTATAATAATACTTTTCTTTTTCCCCCCCAACACTGTTTGGGATTTTCAGGGAGAGGGATCAAATACTTGAAAGGTACTGAAAGAAATATGTTGAGCCTTCTCATTTCTGCTTTACCCTGCCCCCGAATGCAAGGGCAAAACTCTAGGAACTGGGGAGGCACTGTGAATTCTCCAGAGCTAAGGCCACACTTTTCTTGAAGCTCTGCCCAATCTCTTGGGTTTACAACTATATTTGGAGACAAAAGCCAAGAAACTCACAATTCTGTGGAGACAATAAGAGTCCATATTAAAGACTGTGTTCTGCAGTTCCACA
Organism: Lepidodactylus listeri; assembly: GCA_029233225.1. Classification (NCBI taxonomy): domain Eukaryota; kingdom Metazoa; phylum Chordata; class Lepidosauria; order Squamata; family Gekkonidae; genus Lepidodactylus; species Lepidodactylus listeri. The sequence continues at coordinate 27,936,551 of JARCFY010000014.1, forward strand.
TATGCTCCTGCTACATAAGAACATAAGAGAAGCCAATGTTGGATCAGGCCAATGGCCCATCCAGTCCAACATTCTGTCACACAGTGGCCAAAAGTACCAGGTGCCCTCAGGAGGTCTAGCAAGTGGGGCCATGACACTAGAAGCCCTCCCACTGTTGCCCCCCCCCCAGCACCAAGAATACAGAGCATCACTTGCCCCAGACTGAGAGTTCCTATCTAAACCTTGTGGCTAATAGCCACTGATGGATCTCTGCTCCATATGTTTATCTAATTCCCTCTTGAAGCCCTCCATGCTTGTAGCCGCCACCACCTCCTGTGACAGTGAATTCCATGTGTTAATCACTCTTTGGGTGAAGAAGTACTTCCTTTAATCCGTTCTAACCCGACTGCTCAGCAATTTCATGGAGTGCCCACGAGTTCTTGTCTTGTGAGAAAGGGAGAAAAGTACTTCTTTCTCTACCTGCTCTATCCCATGCATAATCTTATAAACCTTGATCACATAATGTGCTAGAAACTATGCAGACCCAACAGAAAAAAGTAAAAGGCTCCAATTCAGTGGTTTTGTATCAATTATGTACCAATATGCCTCCCAATGTGTAGAATCTGTACCATCAGAGCCAGTTTTATGTGGTAATTTACATGCACATAGGGCTGCACGCAGCCTGTTGTATACAATTTTCCCTAGTCAGGTAGTTTGATCAGTACACTGCTGATCTGATTGGGGCTGGGCCTTGTGTCTGGTTGTTCTGTGTAACACTTCATTCAGACTACTGGATTCAATTTGAGGTGCTTTATTTCAAGGCTGCTGTATTACCCTGGAAAGTATTATGAACAGGAGAAGGGGACAGTAGCTGTTCATGGATCCTTAGGGTTTATTTATTAATTATATTTATTAGGCCGCCCTTCCCTGTGCGCAGGGCGGCTTACAACAGCACAAATACAATAAATAATACTTTAAAACCAATGTTAAAATACTTTTAGCACATCAGCAAATAATACACTTCCCAAGAGATTTTAATTTCCACAGGCTGCCTGGGGGGGAGGGGGCTGTGGAGAGTGGGGTGTATGTGAAAGTGCCAGGTTTTATACTGTCCTGTCAACCACATGCCTGCGGAACATCTCACATGGTCAGCAGAAAGATAGTCAATCCCGCAGGGCATGAATATTCTCTGGCAGAGAGTTCCGCCAGGCAGGGGCCAGGGCCAAAAAAGCCCTGGCCTTAGTTGAGGACAGCTGGATCTCTCTGGAGCTAGGGACCACCGGAAGGTTCTTATTCCTGGCATGTAACAATCTTCCGGGGGTATACTGAGAGAGGTGGTCCCGAGGTATGTGGGTCCCTGACCACTAAGGGCCTTGAAGATCAAAACCAAGACCTTGAACCTGATCTGGGGCTCCACTGGTAGCCAATGCAGCTGATGCAACACAGGTTGAATATGTGCCATCCGAGGGGTCCCTGTAAGGATCCGCGCAGCTGCGTTCTGGATCAGTTGGCACTTCCAGATCAGACTCAAGGGTAGGCCCACTTAGAGCAAATTACAGTGGTCTATCCTAGAGGTTACTGTGACTAGATTGGAGTGAGACAAGTAGGGAGCCAGTTGCCTAACCTGGTGCAAGTGAAAAAACGCCAGCTCAGAAACCTTCATGACCTGGGCCTCCATAGACAGGGTGGCATCCAAAGTCACACCCGGACTCTTGATAGTCGGTGCCAGTGATAAGGCACACTGTCAAGAGTCAGGAGTTGGCAACCCAAAACCGCAGCTCCACCCACCCACCGAAACTCCATCTTACCCAGATTCAGTTTCAGCCAACTCTGTTTCCAGGAATCCAGAAATTTCTGAAGCTGCTCCGCCACTGCTCTCTCAATTACCTTACCCAAAAATGAAAGATTTGAGACTGGGCGGTAATTGGTCAGGTCCATAGGATCTAAATTTGGTCTTTTCAAGAGCAGAGCAACCACTGCCTCCTTCAGCCCATCTGGGAAGATCCCCGAACCCAGGGACAGATTGACAATATCTTTCAGGGGACCTTGTAACCCCTAGCCTCCGGCTTTCACCAGCCATGAGGGACACAGGTCTAAGAGGCTGGTGGTTGGCCTAACAGCACCCAGGATCCTGTCAACATTGGCTTGGGAGAGCTGGCTGAAGGTGTCAAAGACCTAATCCAAAGACGGCCAAGGAGCCTCCAGTTCATGTACTGTAGCAACGTTGGCTGGGAGGTCACAGCAGAACAACAAGACTTTATCTGCAAAAAAGCTCGCAAATACCTCACAGCTTAAGGTCGAATTTCTATTATTTTGAGTCCTCTCTGAGAGGGACGTAAGAGACCTAACTATCCTAAATAATAGAGCTGGGTGAGACCTAGGAAACGCAATGGAGGCTACATAAAATTCTTTATAGCGGCCTTCATCGCCATCTCATACAATTTCATTAGCATCCTATAAGATGCTCTTGTAGCTTCATCACAAACTTGCTGCCAAATTTGCTCCAGTCGTCTGTCATCCCCCTAAGTTCTATAGTGTACCCAGGGGATGTTTTCTGCCGGGGACAGAGAGGACATTGGGGGGGGGGGGGTGTTTGATTTCATTGATGGCTTCAGAGAGACAGGAATTCCAGTCCTCTATCAGCTCATCTAAGGAATCACCGGAGGGCACCAGTTCTCACAGAGCATTCTGGAATCCAACTGGATCCATTAGTCTCCACAGGCGAGCATAAATCCACTCGCCACCTAGATGGGGGGCAGGGACACCCAGCTGGACCTTCAGGGTACAGTGATTTGACCACAGCACCAATATCTTGGCCATCAGATCCATAACAACCCCCATGCTGAAGGCCAAATCTAGCGTGTGGCTTGCTTGGTGTGTGGGTCCTGATACAATCTGGGTGAGCCGCAGTGCTGCCATGGATGACACTAAGTCCATAGCTTGCAAAGGTGCCAAATCCAGTTTATAAAACAAATTAAAAAAATTATCTTAACATTTTGAGTTTACTTACCCTGTGCACCCAGTAACAGCATAATTATGTGTCCATTAACAGCTGCTGAACTGTCCAGACTCATATTACTTTGTTCACAGCCTCATGGGACCTGTAGTTTACTTCCGTCCCCCTTGCATGCATAAAAATAGTTTTTAAAACTTTAAAGGGGATTCTTCTGTGAGCAATGCAGTATTCCGGGCACAGAGCACCAGCACTGATAAGGAAAAGTACAGGCAGCCAAACTGTCCCAGTCAGGGAAAATTTGCACAAAGAGGAAGTAAACTTCCAATAATCCGTGCTTGAAAAAGTGGATTGCTTTAATGACTCAACCGCAACCTTGGGCAATATGTGCGGTTTTCTTCTGTGATTGAGACAGAGTTTACTAACTGCAAACACAGCCACAAACCGCAAACACAGAAGCAGATGAAACTTATCTACCAAGGCATAACAGAGCAATAACCCTGTAGTGCAGTCCACAACTGCACACAACTGAACATCAATCAGCAACTCAGAGTGGTTGTCTTTCCAGTTCTACAGTCTCAAGCGCTCTACTCCTAGATAAGCAATCATGTCCCAAACACAAAAAGAACTTTCCTTTGCTTTGTCTACTGCACTTCTTCTAGCATTTATGGTTTATAGCACCATGCTTTCAGCTTCAAGTCCTGGCTTAAAGCCAGAATTATACATCATTGTATGGAGCTGCAACACGCCAGTCCTGCCAGATAGGAAGATGGAACAGAAGCCATGGGCCCTAACTGGCCCTGGCAGTGGGAGGTAGAATAGGTAGTAGACACACATGTCCAGAGATTTAAAGTGAGTGTAGTATCTGTGGTACAGTGCCATTTGTCCAAAACCAGATAAGTAAAAAGCAGCTTACACAGTGTCATATGTTTATAATATGCATGATTGTGTAACCAGACCCATACAAAATGCTCACCGTTTTCACATACACACTAACGCAATTTGCTGCTGAAAAGTCAGCTTGGGCCCACTTGTTCAGGAAGCACCCTGTACAGTAATTCAGGGAAGAACCTGTGGCTCAGTGGTAGAGCATCTGCTTGGCATGCAGAAGTTCCCAGGTTCATTCCCCAGTACCTCCAGCTAAAAGGATCAGATGGCCGGTGATGTGAAAGACCCCAGCCTGAGACCCTGGAGAGCTACTGCCAGTCTAAGCAGACAGTACTGAACTTGATGGACCAATGGTCTGATTCAGTATAAGGCAGCTTCCATGCGTCCATGTTTAATTCGACATAATATGTTTCTAGGCCTATGAGAGATCAGCACACAGAAGTATCTACCTACATCATATCAAGAAATAAAACAGACATTCAACAGGACAGCAATTTTTTACCTTTAAGACATGACAAAACCCAAACCTCAACCCACAACATAGGAACCACTTTTTAATTTGTTACTGTATGTAACTACATTTCTCGGCTACTATCTGCTCTTTTGGTCTTTGCTTTCTTAGTCTTCCTCTTCTTTCTAAGAAAATTAATAATACATAAAAACAAACTAGAACTGATCTCAAAATGCTCTTTGTTGCAACCATTTTGAGTTGAGCCAAAAAATGCTTAACACTCCTGAAAATGTTTCCTTACTCATTTCATGCAGATAACTTTAACATGTTATGTTCACTGTGTAATCACTGATTGGATAGGATCACCCATGAGATAAATCCAGGAAAGAGGAAGCAGCAGCAATTAGGGGGGAAATGGTGCTAAGGAGAAAAGAGCACCCCATCCCAGCAACTGCCATTCCAAAGCTGCCAACAGAGCAACTTCCAATCCACTTGGCTCATCGGAGATATCCAGGTCCTACAAAGATGGAGCTAAAGTATGCATCATCCAAACAGATGCCATTCTGAACCCACCAACTGGGGCTAATACATCCAGCGGGGGGGGGAGGGAGGTATTAGTTAATACTGTCTTTTATAAATACTTGTTTTCCAGACATATAAGCATAATACATTAATTCAATAAGGAGAGGAGATGAGTACTCACATACTTAAATATTTCTGGAATGACATTTTCACCCCACTGAAAGACTCCCCCCGCCCCCAAACCAGAAAATCAAATGCAAGGAACACTGGGATCATTCCCAAGCTCTCTATAACATGAAAAAAAGTACACAGTACAACCCAGTAGGGGCTCATGGGGCATTTAAATGAAGACCACCACACTGTAAGAACTGAACTAAGCATTGTTTTCACCCCCAAAGAAATCTGCAAATGTGTTAAATACAGTTCTCAAATGCAGAAGACTATAGCCCAGTCACTGCCTCCCTTGTTCGTTGTGTGCTCTATAAATTAACAAAATCAGGCTTTACAAACCCCCCCCCCCAAACTCTGCTTTAAAATAAACCTACGAGATTAAAAATGACTGTGAAGCGACCGTTTCCTTAGCAAAACAACGGAGCAAGTGAATGTCTTCCCAGGGATTGTTTCGACAAGTTTATTTTTTAAAAGCTTCCCTGAAGAAATGGATGCAAACCAAAAGCAAGCTCTCCAGATGGCAAGGGGGGCTAACCGGGTCGCAGATCTACAGGAGTGTATTCAAAGCAACACTCTGCCTTCGATAATTTAGAGACAGCCACGATAACCAGTATTGGTACATGACAGTCATATGAAATAATAAACCTTGCTAGCTATAAACATTACCAAATTCTGACACTATTGATTTATTATGTCTAACAGTGACATCAAAACCGAACAACTGACAGAAACAATGTTACAGCTTTAAGAGCAGTTTGTCAACGATTAATTCTGCCAAACGGGGTTTAGTTTTTATGCCGGGGACTGCTTGTCTAGCAGTTGTCAATCCAAGCAAAAATTACTACTGCCACGCGTCTGCTCAAGCCAGCCTGAGGCGCCTCTCGCCTAGCCCTCATTACCCCTAACCGCTACAAATACAGATGCAGGGCCAGTCCCTTTTTCTAATATGCATGTTAATTATGCAAATTATTAATTGGGCTCATGCTAGAGGACTTGCATTGATGCCCAGACTGGAGTCAGGGATGGCATCGCGCGACATTCTGAGCCTGACCTGTGACAGAAATAAAACTGGGCTAAGAAGCAGCATTTTCTACGGCTCTGCTCCAAGACACAGTAGCTTCTCGCTTTGGAAGGGCACCCCGGAAGACTCCAAAACAGGCTGCCACGCTCCTTGCCGGCTATCTGCAACTCTATCCAAAACCACATTATTAATCCAACCTTTCATCATCACTAATGCCTCTGCCATGTGGCCCTTCACAACGATGGCACTGCCTCCAACACGCAAACATGCTGGTTCTGCTGCTGTCACCGGCACATTCCAGCGTTCCCCCCCCCCTCCCCTTCTTCCTTCCCACATATTTTTATGGCCCTTCCTCTTCCAGCAGGACTGTTGTTTTTGTCCTATTTATATTACACTGTCAATAAAAAGTGTATGACACAATATTATATGCTGTAAATTTGTTTGATTCCCCCCTCCCCACCTTAAATCAAATAGATTTAAACCCGCAAAAGATAGAGAGGGTAAAGCTATAAGGCTTTTCCAATTAAAATTTACAGCAGACAATGTTGTAAATTTTATACAGTTGTAATGCTTGCTGCAGTTGTACTGAAATGGGAACTATTGATCAGTCTGATTTCCCAGGATACGGGGGGGGGGGGGGGGGGAATACAAGGTAATACACAAAGAAACACACACACAAAAACCCCACACACAACTTCCATTTGCAAGGCCTTCTTTTATACTTTACTGCCCTCATTTGGTTCCTGATGCATCTCTCTAAACAGCTGAAACAAGGTCATCACAGCCTCTACCCAGAACAGCAGCGCCGGGCTCCAGAGGCAGCCAACACACAAAGCCTCCCACCTCTCTGCTCTTTCAGAATGCTGAGTCCTGGAGCATTTCTTGGAAGGATTACACGGTGGCACTTAAAGCACCCCAACAAAACAGGCTCCTAAACCATTTTCAGTCACAAGGTGCACAGGCACCAGCTCTGCATCATGTGCCCTGGAAGCAGCATTAAGTCACGACGGAAGCCAAAGCGGCTTGGAAAGCAGAATACGTCTTAAGAACATCTAGCTTACCCTTTTGTCTTAAGGAAAAGAAAGTGGAGAATATCACAGAATTAACTGGCAATGTAAATATATTTTATTTGTTATTTTATTGGTTCAGACGCCACCTTACTTTCTCCAAGATTAACACAAGGTGATTTAATTAATTGGGGAAGTGGGTTTAAGTCATAAAAGGAAACTAAAGACATTTGGTTAGAAAGTGAGGAGAAATTGCAACATTTGAAGAGACTCAGGCTAGAATCCTAACACTACTTACCTAGGATTTATTTCTGAGAAAACATGCAAATGATTGCACTCCCTTCCTAAAATTCAGGATGGCAGAGTCTTAACAGATTTTCTCCTTTCTAAACTGCACCATCCACATTGCTTCTCTGAGTCCCACCTTGCCCGCCAATATCCTGACCATTTTACACGATAATTTATTTTGGATTATATTGGAAAAAATAAGAAAAGGCAGCTTTGGGGTGGGGTGGGGGGAGAGAAGAATCCATCCACAGTTCTGCCTCGTTATCTTGGCTCTTTGAACTGCTCCTTGAATGTGCTTCAGGTTTGCAAAAGAATGGAACTGGGAACATCTGAGCCACCTGAATAAGACCCAGGCTGAGCATTTGCCCCTCCGTTTCTGCAGGTAAATTGGGCCTGAGGAGCAAGGCAAAGGACAACTAGCTCTTTGCTTTTAACCTGTGGCTTACAGCCTCTGTGTGGATCAGCACCAGCCTGGGGCATCCTCATGGCTCATCAGCTGTTTTAAGGTTTGATTGGGGGGGGGGGGGGCCTTTTGCGTTTCATATTTCCGGTAAAAGTTTCTGTTGGTGTGTATTTTATTTTAAGCCCCACTGAAATCTGCAGCATGGGAGAAAAGAGGGATACAAATATTTGAATCAGTAAGTGTATCCTTCTCGTTTCCTGAAAGTCCCTGGTCCTGCAGAAAGAGAATGACACCCATTCCAGTGAACACACCATTTTCTGACTCAGTACCCCACCTGCACACCTTTCTCCAGCTACTCTTCTGCGCATTCACCCAATGACCAGCAATTTATGACGGGCCTTAAAATGAGGCCCCTCTCCAAAGGCGCAATGAAAAGTAAAACCCGTGTTTCAGACAGGAAAACTAAATTCAGACGAACTGTGAACAAAAGACAGTGTCCAATGTAAACACAAATATGGACTATCTGATCAAGAGAGTCCATCCGCAGTAATCTGTGTATTTTTAATGACAGGGTTAGACTGCAGGCACAAATGCCAGAGAGTACATGGACCTCTGGATTCGGGTGATCAGTAGATGACAGCAACGTGGTGGGATCAAAGCACGAAGACTGAAGTTTGTGGGAATGGTTAAGGATCTACGATGAGCAAAATCATCCTGTCTTATCACTGGAAACCCCCACAATATAGCACTTTGCATAGATCGCTGCAGTAATCCTCACAGCCCTATAAGGTTGCCAAGTACCATAAAACCCATATTGAGAGGAAGGTGAGTGAACAATGGTTTTCCTAAGGCCACAGAATACCCCAAGGTGAGATTTAAACCAGTGGTTTCCCAGCTCAAACGTGGCCAACTCTGCAGCACCATAACTCTAGCTACAGAGCTTTCAGGAGGCACTGGATTTCTGCCTGGGGGTTCTCAAAGGCCATGAGAACCAGAAACCTGGTTTGTTATTCAAATGAAACATAAAATCCTCAGGAATCTGATGGTACTGGATTCCACAACTCACAGTACGATGGCAACCATATGGTAAACCCTGGCTGTATGCCTAAAGAGCAAAGGCATCCTGGAAAGCATTCAGTAGCCATCATTAAATAAGCGGTGCTCCTGGAAACTACAGTTTCCTTACACCCCCATTTTTTAAATATATATATAGCATCTAAAAAGCATTCGGGAGATATAATAAGCCCAGAATTAACCTGCTGAAAATGAAAGCATCTTTAAACAAAAAACAACACGAGCTATTGTTAAACTGAAAGGAGATACTGCCAGACAATGGGTAAAGCCAATAATGGGAAAAGGATAACGAAAGGATCCCAGCATCTGGCACAAAATGCACTTTGCTGTAAACTGAATAGCAGTTTCCAAAACTGCTCCAAGCATCGCTCCTTTGCCAAGGCAGTAAACAGCTTTTATCAGCAATAATGATGGCATAATCCCAGCTAAAAAGGAAAGTAACATATGGCAGAAGCCCTACAAATACCATCCCGACAAAGTAGGGGGCATTTTTATTACGGCGTCCACTTGCAGGAAAAAACCTGCCAGATGACTTCTCTCTCTTCTCTCCCCCTCCCTCTTTTTTTTCTAAACAGGTTATCATCTTCGCTGTTTGAGCTGAATGTGGCATTAGGGAGTTTTAAACTAATGAGTTCATTTTTCTAGGAGGAGGGAAAAAAGAGGGGGTAGAGAGGAAGATTTCCCCCAGATCTGACAGATGACAAGGAAATCTACACAGTCTTGTGAGATATATGGGTGTGTTTGAGCGTGTTTAACATTGCACTTTGAAAAACACTGCCTAATATTCAGTCCTGAATTCTAGACCAGGCAGTTTTTCTTGAGTAAATATGAAATAATTTATTTTTAAAGTGAGAGACAGAGTGTTATGAATTGGTAAAAAAAAAAATGAAAGGACTACTTTGTGTAGACAGGAATGTGGAGTACTCAGCCTCAGCCACATTTTTTTAGCAAAGGCAAGCTCTGAAATCTTTGCACAACTAAAAGTGCCTGGGTCCAGTCTTCCAATTTTCCAACAGAACTACAAAACATAAGTCTGTCAAAATCATACCTTGTATCATTGACTCCCCATGACTTATCTTCCTTCAAATACTCCTTCCTACTCTTCTCATCACCACTTAAATTTGCACACTTGCCATGTTACAATTTAAAAAATATTAACATACTAAACATTAACATACCAATTTTGTTTAGCCCTATACATTTGCCATGATTTTCAAACATAAGGCATAAACCTTTGTCCCCCCCCCCAAAAAAAATCTGTTTGCAGACTGCAGGCTGGGGGGGGGGGGAAGCATGTGCTAATCTCCCCTCCCCCTGATGTCTTTACCTATAAATATTTTTTTCAGACTGAAAAATGTATCTAAGAGCTGCACTTGCTGATGTGCACTGCAGTTTACCATGGCGTCTATATTTCTGTTGTCAGTTTTTACAGTATCTTCCTTCGTTAAACCTATCAAGTTTTCCTTTTGATCATGCAACCAAGGCCAGAAGACAGATATCTTCCTGGAACAGAGCAGTCTGCCAAGTCTTTCTCAAGACCAGCTTTAACCTCCCTATTGATTTTTTCAACACTGCAGCCATTCATTGTTTGTGACATTTGGCTGTCGGCTCTTTAACACCCTTCAACCAAATCAATTTCATATTTTTGTCAATGCCCTGCAAGGAGGAGGATGAGCAAAATGGGAAGAGACTTTAGCATGATTTAGAATGTTGATTTTGGTGCAACAGTTTGTTTTCTTTATTCTTTTTTTAATCAGTAGTGTTTAAACGCCTTATAAAGTTAATGCAGCATATTGAATTTGGGGGGGGGAGGGGAGGACAGAGATGGGAGAAGCCTCCTGGAAAATAACATTGTGTACATCTAAGATCTGATTATTAATTTAAGAGAAGCTATGTTTCAAACAAAATTGTAGTCCAAATGCATTTAAGTCTAAAAGATAGAGCTATTCCCAGACATGTTCAAGTGGCTTAAACCATCACAAGAATTAAAAGGCAAGTATGATAAAATTTTGTTTGTGCCTTAGGGGTGGGGTAGAGGTAAGAGAAAACCAAAAAAAAAAAAAATGCAATACCCATGTACCATGCAGCCTAAGCCATCATTTCAAAGACAAGTTAGATGTAGCAAATTAAAGCATAAAAAGTGATTACCTAAGACTTACAACTAGATCATGTCCTGATTCAAGGTAGATCACCCAAGAAGCAGTGCCCCGCCATTTTTTCTCTTTCTTCAATTAAGAGAAAGCACAAAGATAAATCCTGGAATTAAGGGTGGAGACCAGGTTTGACTAAATACCAGTGGATTAAGCCTCATGTTTGAATGCAGGAATCCCAGATTCAAATCCCTACTCAGGAAGCTGATTGGCTGGACTTGGCCAAACCATTACACGCAATTCTACTGAATGGGTTCCAGTATTTATGAGGAATGATTCCCCCAAGCTGAGGTGGTCTAGGCCAGCTCAGTTTCTGGATGAGAAACGGCTGAAGAGGACCATACGTAACCAACTCAGATGAAGAATGATGAGTGGCTGATCAAACTTTTTAAATAAATAAATAAGTCTGCTATCTCTCAGTGTTGTTGTGAGTATCACACATCCTTAGCAACAAAATGCCAGGTACAGCTTTTTAATTAGTTCCTAAGCATTAGGATAGGCTTACACGTTACCTATATGCTCATTAGTGCCTGAATATTACTACTGCCATTCCAAGCTGTTCAATGCTGGACGGTGATATCATCCCAACCTATGGCACAGGTGGGGCTCATCACTACAACTCTCTGAGTTGTGTTAAAGTAGCAGCAGCTACAACTACAAAGGGTGGGGCAGAAGGCCAGATACCAAAACATGAGAAAGGCAGCTGTGTCCAGTGTTTTCCTGCTTTCTTGAAGGTTCGGAATATATTGTAAAAGTTGAAAACCAAGAAGAAGGCTAAAGCCCTTTTAATTTATTATCACAAAGTTCCCCAATAAAAAGAAATCACATCATAAGAGTCTTAAGAGTGGAGAAAAGTTAGCATGCCAAAAGGAAAGTAATCCAGGCAACACACGCACACACACAGGGTTCATTGTTAGTTCTTAGCTATGCAGATGAGATGCCAAATCCTCTACTCACCCTTGTCAATAGACAGGGATTTGTTGCCCTTAATTGCATTTCTCAACCCAACAAAGAGGCCAACATGGATGGAGGCAGAATATCATTCTAGCCAGCATTTCCCAACTAAACAATATCTCAACTTCATCTAATCTGTTTCATTAGACTGATGGGGAAGTGAGAATCACCCAGTGGTAGCACAGAAATGTGTCTAAATTTGCTGCTTGGAAAACCCAAGTATGCATTATTAGATGGCACTGAATCACACTGCCTTCTCTGCCTTCTCAATAGGGTTGCCAGTTCCGTCAGAAATGCCAGCGGGGGATGGGGGGACATTCCGGAAGCCAGACATGTTGTCACCCAACGTGCCTACATCATTCAGAAGTGGTGACAACATGCCTATACCACCCAGAAGTGACGTAGGCATGTCGGGGGCGATGCTCTGGTTTTTGAGCAAAACTCTATGGTAAAATCAGCCTCAAACCATACAGTCTAGCCCAAAAAAATGGAGCATGCCCCCCCCCCCCATGTCACCGATGTGCCTACATCAATTCCAGGTGATGTAGGCATGTCGTGCTTATTTCCAGTGATGTCGCTGTGGAGGAGGGGGGATTTCCTCCCACCATCCAGCTGGCTGGCAATGGGCAGGAACCCACAAAACCGGGGAATTCCAGCTGAAAATCCACTTCTTGCATGAAGATCCAACCCTCAGCAGAAATGAAGCCTAACAAAGTAGCATATTTGCTCATGTTTGTCCCTTGTCTATCTAGATTTAGACTGTAAGTTCCTTGGAGGCAGAGATATATCATGTGCTACTCGGTCAAGTACTATGTATGCCAACAGCGTTTTAATTTAAATCAAAAAAACAAAACAGGTTAACTTGGGAGTCTGTGCTAAATATTCAGTACAGGTTCAGCAGCCGGCATGCACAGTGAGAAAATGGTACGTCTGTCACAAGCATACACAAAAATAAGATGCAGCATGTGGGTTTGTAGGATCCCCCAGCTTGATGCCTGAGGAACAGCGCCTACTTCAGAGTAAAAGGAGTACCAGCTCTGCAGTTAAAAGCCCTCTCATGAAGGTACACAAGAAGTATTTCTGCCACGAATTATACCCATAATACAAACACATTCTATTTTGGTTTTTTAACAAGCACATCAATTAGTAACAAAATGTATGAGACAGTAAATATGACAAAGAAATATACAGGATTAGACCAGTGGTTCATCTGAGCGAGGGCTTGGTGACTGAAGCCTGTTTTTGGTGGCATGATTCAGCTGTGAAACATATATAGCAATGCTGAGGACAATACTACCTCCGAGCATACCCCCAGCCACTGAAAGCCACCCCCTATGCAGAGGGAAAGAGAGATGCCACAAGCCTCCAGGTCCTCACTGTCCAGGAAATAAGCACCTTATCTACCCAGTTCCCTGTTTTCAGCAGCAGACAGATCCAGCAGAGAGTGACTCAAGTTCCGTCTTGTTCCTAATACTCAAGTTAGTCAGGTCTGGAAGACAGGATGGAAGCAGCTAGCTCCTTCTACTTACCAACCACAAAGCAGGACTTAACCCACACAACCACATCTTCAGAAAAGCTTGCCTTTGGGGAATCAAGATGACGAAATTGTTTGCTCTCTCTAGCCCTTTCTGCCAATCCAGGTTCAGCGGAATGAGGGCTTACTTCCACCTCTGCTTTCTACTTACCACCAGGAACCAAAACAGAGAAGACAGTAGATAAAGTGTTAGGTATTGCTCGGAATAGAAAAATCTGCCACCTCCCAAGCAAGCATACCCTAAACTCACTTTTTCCTTGCCTGCCTAGGCATCCAGGATCACCATGGCCACCCCTCTCCCCTGCGCCACTCCGCTGAGCAGGTGTGGGGCTTCCTCAACACACTCTTGGACTTGCCCAAAGAGCAAGGGAAGTTTCATACCTGGCCTTTGAGAGGCATGAATGGATTGTGGGAATCCCGTGTTTCACAGCTATTTAAGCCACATAGGGATGCCTTTATTCCCCATCTGATTTTAAACATGGAGGAAGACTAGGAATAGTCATCTCAGCTTAATAGGAAAAAAAGGGCATACCCACAAAATGCCCCAGTTTTAAAAAGCGCACCCTTAGCAGCAAATTAGCTCCTTGTCAACTATTTTCAGTGCTTTGCCTTCTTCCTAGGAAGCGAGAGGAAGAACACGCCCAAGAAAGCTTGTCTTTTCCCAGCGAAAACTACAGAACAGCTGACAGAAGCCATCCTCAAATCGCTACGAAGTAGCAGCTGTGTCCTCTCATCAAAATATATTTAGAGATTTTTTAAAACACTATCTCAATGGCTTGCTGAGATTGGTATCCCCTTCACAGCCAGGAAGCATGAACTGGGGCGTTCGGGGGGGGGGGGGAATGGGAAAGGGGAGGCACACCTCACTCTTCTTTTTTTTTTACAGCTGTGAGTTTATATAGTGCCATTAAAAAAAGAGAATCTCACAAATGCCCCCAATGAGTTTATACCCAGGCTCTGCATGGCAAATCCGGTACTTAAAATATATATTTTTTTAAAAAAACTGAAACATTCATCCATAGAACAGGACCATTAAAAAGGCAGATTAATAGCCTGACAGTTCAAACAGCTTCTCTGGAGCCATTAGGCACCATGGTGCAAATACGTACTCCGGGCATTTCTGAAAAGAACATTAATGGCATGATGGACTGTAACCACGGCACTCCCATACACCTGGATTTATGCTGTTTATTTGGAATGCCTATATGCACCATATGCTCAGCAAATATTTTTATGGAAGCAGTTACTGAGCGTAAGGATCACACAGCTGGTATGGGCTTCCTGCCCCAGGGAGGGAGACAGAGAGAGGCAAGACGATCTTCTAGAGAATAGAGGTAGGATGTGACAAAATCCGCACACATACACACACAGACTACACCTTCCCTACAGGAGAGTCATCTTCAGCCGCCCTGTGTAATGAAAGGCAATGCAGTGCCTTCAGCAAAAAACACAGCACCTGTGGGGGGGGGGGGGGTGCGTCACGTCCTTCAGCAGCCCTCCTGAACTATTTTTAAACAGCTGATAAAATTGGAGAGGCTTGTATTTAAACTGTGCCAGTCTCAAGGACAGGAAGGACAGTGATTGCAAAAAGTGACACACTGGGGAAGGAAGGAAGAAGCCGCACCAACTTAGCTTCATACTCTCTGCCCACGAGCACTATCTACTGCTGAAATAAAGGAAACATACTTTTGTCCCAGAATCTTGGGAATGTACAAGATCAACCTGGGAAGCAGGCAGAGACAGAAATCAGGCTGGGTCTACTCATATGATCAAGCATAGTACAGTTCCAAGATTTTAAGTGTCAAATCAGATTTAAAAGAACACTGTGCTCTGAACGTAAACATCTACTGCAAAACAATCTTCAGAAGTCTGACTTCTGCAAACAGAGGCAACTTTGTCTTTGGTCCACAGGCATCAACAGTATGGTGAACAACAAGGAACAACTCCATATTTGTCTCCAAGTGTCCCTGCTGAGGACAGTGCATTTGCACTGTGCACTTCAGTGAGGGGCTGCTGCAATAGGTTGCAAATTTAACCATTTATATGCCATTTTCTTTGGAAAGTAGCATCAGTTTGATGTAGTGGTTAAGTGCATGGAACTCTAATCTAGGAAAACCGGGTTTTAGTCCCCACTCCTCCACTTGCAGCTGCTGGATGACCTTGGGCAAGCCATAGCTCTGTCAAAGGTGTTCTCTCAAGGAAAGCTCTGGGAAGAGCTCTCTCAGCCTCACCTACCTCACAGGGTGTCTGTTGTGGGGAGGGGGAGGGAAAGGAGTTTGTAACTGCCCTGAGACTCCAAGTGAAGGGCAGGATATAAATCCAATTTCTTCTCTTCTTCTAAAATAGTGTTCAAAAACGGTGTAACCCAGAAAGCAATAGTACTATTACATCAAAGGTCATTCAAAAAATGAATGCATGCTTCTGAATATCCTGAGAGTATTAACTCCAGAGGTAACGCTCTCAGAGAGATCTGAAGCCAGGATTTCTGGGTCCATATCTGAGGAAGAATCTTCTGGCACCTTAAGAACAGCTTTATTGTGGCAGAACCTTTGTGGACTAGAGCCTGTACTGTCAGACACATGAAGTGTTATCCTCGTTGGGCAGATTAGATCATTTGACAGATGTACATTTGGGAGTCATCTTCTGAATATATGTAGCTGTGTTTATAATAAGCCTACTCTTTGCCAAGTACTAATGGCCATGCCCAGCATACCAGAGCAACCCCAAGTATGATCTCAGGACAAACAATTCTGATTGGCAGCAGCTCTCAAGTCTTTAACATCACCTGCTACCTGACCCTTCTAGTTGGAGATGCTGGGGGACTGCACCTGAGAGAAGTTCTTTATGTAGAGGGGGTATTCTGACACTGAACCACAGCCTTTCCCCTGGGGTGCATTCCTCTCAGCACCTGTAACAGCCTCTCACCAATCTATTTCTGCATGAAAGTTTCATTTTTAAGTATTGTTATCCACAACCAATAAAATCACGGTAAAAATTAATTAACAAAATCCAATCTATAAAACCCAAGTTACACAAAAATACTCACATCCTCCTCAGTCTCATAAATCTATACAACCCCATAGTTCCTCAACAACATTCCAACATCCTAATCAACATGATCCAAAAAACAAACAAACCCTAAAACACCCAGACTAAGCCAGCATCAGACAATTTTCCTATTTCAAATCTTCTGTCAAATGCCTGCTGAAATAATGTCACCTTACAAAGTTTCCTAAATCTTGCCAGAGAGAGCAAACTGTTAGCCGAATTGCTTTAATTTAAAGTTAGCAATTGGCAAAATACCGGGTTCTTGCCAGCTATACCAGGGTCCCACCCCTCCCGGGAGTTCTCCAGGAAAAAGGCACGTGAGGCAGATGGCAAATTAAATGCTGTTTACTGAATTATGTTGTTCAAGCACACACAAAACAGAATCACACACACATACACACAGGCCTAAGGAAACTTAGATAGAAAATAGCACTGTTGCATTAGCAGGAGTTTCATTGATGGGTGATACTTTACCTATCCTGGAGATGGATCCTTGTTCCAACAGAAAATTAGAGGGATTAGAAAGGAAAAATGGGGGAGCGTGATCTAAACCTGCAGATACACGCTTCTTCCTGGCTGCGCAAACCAGGGATTAAAGATGGAGGCAAGGTAGTGGGATAGCAAGCTGGACATAAGGGGGGGGGGGGTAAAGCAGATAGAGGGCGATGGCTCAAGAGTCCGATTGCCTCTGGGCAGGGTTTTTTATTAGGTGGTCTTGGGGGCAGGCTGCGCAGACCACATCCCCCTAACACACCTACTAGGCGGTCCGTCCCTTTCTGACCTTACCTTAGGTTACAGGAAAACAAAAGGAGGAGGGCTGGGGAGTGGACAAAATTGCAAAACTGAAACTAAACAGGAACTCTATACCTGGGTGAGGTCCAATGACTCACCAGGGCCACTTCTATTGTTAGTTAATGGCTCTGGCCGACTGAGTGATGGCCCGACCATCAGTTGCTAGGTAACCACGTTAGCATAATTCGTTCAGGTAAGTTGGAGGGGGCAGGGGTTGACCAGCGTGGTGTGACAGAAAGAAACCTTATGGAAAAAGGAGTCTTTGTCTCTGTCTTGGTGAACTATCTAGGGTGCCAGCCTCCTGGCATGGACTGGAGCTTTCCCCTATAATGGAGAATGCACATGGCCTTTCCAATACTAGCAACCCAAGTTCAAGCTTATGAATCTTACAGTCCATAAGAGTACTAAAAGTGCCTTGCTGGCCAACAAAACTGCAGTCTCTTTTAGCAAGAAATTCCATAAAGTGGGGACAATCACAGAATAGGCTGAAGCCCTAACAAAAAACTGGACCTCCCAAAATGAACGAACCATGAGAATATAAATTTGTGCCAATCCTCACTGATCTGGACGCATATATCAAGAGAGGCAATCCTTCCAATACTGAGGGGTTCTCAGATCATACAAGTCTCTATGGGCTAAAACCAGCACTTTGAATTCAGCACAACTGCTGTAGCAGTGGTATGATATGGGCATTAAACCCTCACATGACAGAAGGTGAGCTGCCTCATTCTGCACAAGCAGCAACTTTTGGTTTAACTTCAAGGGTAGCCTCACATAGGTGTGTATTATAGTAGACCATTCTAGAAGTTACAGAAGTACAGATCAATGTGGCAAGACCATCTGAGTCAAAGTAAATGAGAGAAAGCTAAATTCAGGTGGGTAGCCATGTTGGTCTGAAGTAGCAGAACAAAGTTTTAAGACCAACAAAGGTTATTCAAGGTACAAGCTTTCATGTGCATGAACATGTATCTGAAGAAGTGTGCATGCACACGAAAACTCCTACCTTGAATAAAACCTTGTTAGTCTTAAAGGTGCCACTGGACTTAAACTTTTGCTCAAGAGAAAGCTAAGACAAGGGTAACCGACCTCCATCCAGCCTAAAAAGATCAGTTTTCTCCAAAGCATCTGCCTTCCCCAACAATATCTTCTGAGTCTTCAACTTCATCTTGTTAACACTCATTCACTTGAGCACAGCCTTTAGGCGCCAATTCAGGATAGAGACCATTACATCTAGAGATTTAGATGAAGATGTATTGCTGGGTATCAACAGCATACTGATGACATCCACCTCCAGAATTCTGGATAATCTAATTCAGTGGTTTTATATAAGGACATGGGTGACAGCCCTGAGCCTTGCAGGAGTTCCCAGGACAGTTTCCAAGACATCAACTCCAGTTCTTCCAGGGAAAGTTTTTTCTATGAGAACATAAGAGTGAAACATTGGACTTACCTTAAGGTTTCTTCTCTTCAGTGGAGCAAAGTCACGCAAGCTGGTTAGATCATGCCTCCTCTTGCTCCCGGCAGGACTGTGCAAATTTTGTATGACTCTCCTGGGCCAGAGTGAGGTTGCCCTTCCAGTCATCATATAGCCCAGCTCCATATCTGCATCGTCTTATTTCCTTGTTTGCTGATCGCAGTTTTGTTTTGTTTTTTTATTCAAAAGAAGCAGAGCTAGGCTCAAGCATCCTGCTGGAGCAGCAGGGCTATCAAAACTGGAAGGACAGCCTTCCTCTGGTCCAGGAGAGTCATACAAATTTTGCATAGCGCTACCCGGAGCACGAGGAGCTGTGACCTAACCAGCTTGCATGACTTCCCCCACTGAAGGAGAACAGCCTTGCTGGATCAAACCAGGGGTCTCTCTAGTCCAGCTCCCATTTCACACAGTGGCAAATGAACAGGGCCTAGGGGCCAAAGCCCTCTCCTGATTTTGCCTCTTCTCACTGGGTTTCAGAGGTTTATTGCCTGTGAACGTGGAGGTTTCCTTTACTCACCATGGCTAGTAGACAGATTCATAGAGGATAGGTCCATCAATGGCTAACTCATTTTTAAAGCGATCAGTGTTCCATGGCAATCACTACCTCCACTTGGCAGCAAGGTCCACAATTAAATTCCTCACTGATAACAGAAATATTTCCTCGCATCTGTCCTGTACCTACTGCCCAAATTCACTGGGTGCCCCTGAGTTCAAGCATTAATGGAAGAGAGAGAAAAAGCTCCTTCTATCCACTTTCTCCACACCATGCATGATTTTATAAACCTCTGTCATGACGTTGTCCCTTTAGTCATCTCTTCTAAGCTAAAATATCCCTGATTCTGCAGCCTGTCCTCAAAGGAAGCGCTCCAGCCCACTGATTATGTTGGCTGCCCTCTTCTATACTTTTTCCAGCTCTGCAATGCCCTTTCTGAGATATGACAACCAGATCTGTACCTAGGATTCCACGTATGAGTGCATAATTGTCCTATAGAAGGGCATTACAATATTGGCTGTTTTATTCTCTGTCCCTTGCCTAATAATCCCCAGCATGGAGTTCACCCTTTTCACTGCTGCCACACACTAAGTCAATGTTTTCATTGAGCTATCTACTATAACCCCAACATCTATTCCAATTTTGGTCTCAGCCAGTTTAGAACCTATCAGAATGTATTTAGACTTGGATTAGTTTGCTTTTGTTTTTTGTGCTCTCAGAGACCAATGCCAAAATTATACTAAAACGGTTCAACTAAGTGGCAAGATTCACCATGTTAAATGCACTAGACCGATCCAACAATAATAGAGAACATTTTCCCTTGTCTGTTAGTAGCTATAGATCATTAACCAGCCCTACTAAAGTGATCCCTGTGTCCCATATCCAGGCTGGAAAGCAGACTGAAAAACATCAAAGGAAGAAATCTCATTCAGGCGAACTGAAGGTCCTCTACCACAACCCTCTCAATCAACTTGCCAAACTATAGGCCAGTGTTACTTTGCCATTTTTGTACAAGTACCTAAAAGATGGATAGGTCATTTCTGCTGCATACCAATTCTCCTGGGATCCAGTTTCAGACATGCCTTAACTTCATCAAATGAAATTCAACCCAAATATTCAGATTCAAATGAAAACTTGGATCAGGGATGTCTTCAAAAATACTTAACTTCTGTACAAAAAATTATGCAGAATTTCTTATGCTACATCAAGTAAGTCCTCAGATTCTCATTCTTTGTAGCAATTCATCTGAATAGGGAAAAGCTAATCCTCCCTCAATATGCACATTAATCCTGCCCTGTCTTCCATTCAGCAGAAACTAAAATGATTGCAATATATAAGCAAAATACTAACCCCAACCCCAACCCCCCCCCCCCCGGGGTGTGTGCATTTCTTTATTCTGTTCTCCTGTACAGTAGACTCCATTTACCCCTTTTCACCTGGGACAAAAGTAGATGCCTCATATTCCATTTTAAAATTTCTTTTCTGCAACATAACGTATTAAAGCATTATACATATGACAGCACTTTAGGAACACTCTGTATAATATGAGACTAAGGTTTCTGTTGCAAAATCATTTAACCAGTTGTATGCTGGTCTTCCAAATTCCACCAGCTGGTCTGTAAAAATACATCAGAAGTGGTGACGGAGGACGCCCTAGGTATCTGAAGGAGTGTGCATGCACATGAAAGCTTATGCTCAGAATAAAACTTTGTTTGTCTTAAAGGTGCCACTGGACTCAAAATTCCAAAGCCCTAGGTAGTTATCTTCTTTTTTTTTCTTTAATGAAAATGGGTTTCTGGTAGCTCTGAGAAAGATCAGAAGAGCCAAAACAGCCCCCAGTATCCACCATGACACACTTACTTTTTTAAAAAATATGTACATGTGTGTGCATGCACCTAGAAGTCATGGCAACCTCTAGTGACTGACCCCTACTGGGGGCCTGGAGGATATTCAGAGAGGCGGCTGAATAAAGCCTGCCCCTGCCTCTTGCCTCTGGCATTTCAAGGAGGTCTCCCATCCAAGTACTTGCCGGAATCGACCCAGCTTAGCTTCTGAGATCTGACAAGATCAGGCTTGCCTGGGCTATCCTGGTCAGGGCGACACACTTTCTGATGAATCAACTGTGCTGGATAAACAAGAGCTAGTGAAGGCTCTATGATGTTATCACCCTTGAGAATTCCCTGTAGAATTTCCCTTACCTTTTCTGGCTTCACTAAAAAGAAGACCGGAATCACCATCTTGAAAAACATCAAGGGTTAGACAACCCATAAATGATTATGCCCATTAAGCCAGTGCTCAAGCATCCTGCAGACCCAGCACTGCAGTCTACCAGATAAGCACGCCTAGAGGTTCCAAAACAGCATAGCAAGTATATCTAGGTTTTTGCTGGGACATTGACCATGACTAGAAAGAACCTGAGATTTTGTGTGGAGCACTATGGAGGAACAGAGAGTTTAACCTTGCAAGAATCTTGTCCATCTGTATTGGAAACTGAGCAAAAAAAGCAAAATTAGATTGGGGGGGTGCATTAGAATTGGGTATTGGACATGAATTATCTTACAAGAAAGCAACCCTGAGAAATTAAAAAAAAAAGCATATGTGGCCTTGCTCTAAGTGCACAGTGGTGTCTCTGACGTTTTATCAAGGGGGTATAAGGAACATTCAGCTATTACAATCTCAGGATCCTCTATTATTTCCATGGTGCTCTTTCCCTCCCCACCCCATGCCCTCTATCCTCGGCATTTTCAAATATAGGTTCCCTGTTTGATGCTGCCTTTGCCTCAAAACAGTCTGCAGTTGTTTACCCAGGGGTAGAGCTTCAAATATTATATTCTCACATTTTCAAATCAGCACAGACACCTGAGACAAGAAGTGTCCCCAAAGCTGCTTCACAGGCTACATGCTGGTCACTCTTTCTTGTCAAGACTGATTTATTACCTTCTTGCTGTTCAATTTCACATTTTGTCCTCATCATATCCGTGCCTCATGATCATTCCAGGCTGACCCTTGTAGGGCAGGCAGGGAATATTGATAAAACAATTATCTGTTAGCCGTTCATTTGATTTTCCATTTCAATTACGGATTGCACGAGGCAAAAGGAAAAAGATTGCATCATTGATTTTTTTCCCTACCTTACAACAGTAAAGAGTTGCTTTGATGGTTGTAAAATGAATGCAAGTCAACCATGCTTTTAAAGGTCATACGGTTTCATTTTATTGTATTTTTTAAAGACCCCCCCCCCCCAAATATGCAACTGTAAAGGCTGGGAACTGGGTTGGCAGATGGAATAACTAGACATAAAGCTTGAGAAAAACCTTGAAAAAAAATTAACGGCTTAGGAACACAACTCACCCAAATGTGGTTACAATTAATCTGATTTATTTCATCCTTTGCAAACTCTACTGAATAATTTCTAGTATTTATGAGGAACGGTCTGAAGGCACTATCCCTAACCAGGTCTAGGCTTCGCCAGTTTCTAAGATGGAAGACTGCCAGAGCGTCCCACATACACTACTGTGGACTTTCTGGAGAAAGGCCAGGGTACAAATGAAGAGTAAGACAAACAACGTGGCCCATACTAAGGCAAAAAAAAGCCAACATGTAGCAAAACAGAACACCAGTGTAAAAATCTAAGAGAAAGATCCTGCTGAGGTAATTACTGCAGAGGTTAAAGCTGTTCCTGGTTTTGCAGAGATCAAGGGACAACTGGATAGCCCCCCACCTGGGCTCACACACACACACACACACACACACACACACACACACACACACAGCAGAGCAGATCTCTAGTCAAGGGAGGGGTAGGAATGCCTGCTCCCTAGCCATCATTCTAGAAGGTTCTGTGCAGAGCACGTTTTCAGAAACAGTACCTGCTTGCCGGACCTCATAGAGATCCCAAAGCAGCAGCAGCAGCAGTTTAACAAGCAAAATAAAATATCATAGACAAGGCCCGCAGCTGCAGAGGTCCTCTTGCTGCAAGATACTTCTCCTTACATGCTGATAAGGAGACCTGAACACACCACGACTAGAAAAAGCAGTCTCTGGCTCACTCTGAATCCCCTATTCTGTTTTGCTGGCTGCAGCACAGCATGCTGGGAATTTCCGTTCAGCCTGTGCAATCTACAGAGAGCCGAAGAGAGGCCATTATCCCTCGCTAAACATAACTATGTTAAAATTTCACCTGAGAGGATGATAATGTGCTCTCGCAGCCAGTGATCCAGGACGGTCACACACTCAACAGAAACGGTGCTCAACCTACTACACTTCATTACGGTTCAGCGCCTAGTACAGCTCTAGGGGGATTTTCACATGGCCGACCTTAAGAAAAGTTCAGCCTTTGATCAAGGTTTAGTGCCTCTGGAGTAGCGGTGGTAACAGGAAAGGGTTTCCATTTTCTGTGCCATAAGGTGCTGGTGTTGATCTCCTTAAAGCCCTGGAGTTTTCTTCCAAGCCTGGATTACGCTCGGCAATTAAGGTAATGAACTAGCCGAGGTAACAAGGCATAATGATCTCTTTTGTCCTTTGAATTCTTATGAACTTCACTTGTTCGCAATGAGGAAAAAGCTTTGCATTCCCAACTAAACATGCTGCACACAGCTTAAAGCTGTGTGTGTGTTTAAATGATTACTTCCATTATGCCTTCATGGTTTGACGTTTTTAATTTAAAACACCTGTAATATTTAAGCGTACCAAAATACCCACACTCTGAGAATGCTAGCTTACATGCTCGTAATATTTTGACACCTTGCAAGTTATTATTTTAATGCCTGAAAAGATAATGTGATGAATCCACTGATAATACATCAAAATATGTGTATGTGGGTCTGTGTCTCACTTTTTAGTTCCAAAACAGTGGATTCTTACAAAATAAATAGAGAAGCACATGAGACAGAGAACGCATGCGCGGGTAATTGAGACACAGCACGGAGTGAGAACAAGGAACACCACTAGCGTATTTACTGCAATCCACTAAGTGCTGCTTCTGCGCAAGCTCCATTCATTTCCGGAGGGGCGGTGCTGGAGAAATGCATGGCAGCGCTCAGTGGGCTGTACAAATTGTCTATCTGACCACAGCAAATGCAGTGGAACTCTGACATCCAATCAAGTCTTTGTAAATTAACATGCATGTTTTAGAGGGGAATCTGCAGATGGCAAAATATGAAACCCTCTTTCCCTTTTTTAATTTGCTTATTTAGTAGCAGCTGGCCTACTAGATATTTTAAATTTTATACTGCCCTTCCCCACCCTCCAAAATCTTTTGCATGCTATAAACCCTTTCCCTGTGCTTTGCAGAATCCGCTGCACTCTGATCTTTCATCTTAACACATTCCCAGCCCCAAATTTCACTTCAATCTCACCTCATCTCTCCATACTACATTAACCCCTGGCAATTGCCTTCCAAATGACCCCATTAAGCTGTAATTGCCTCAGCAGGCCTGCACTTTCGCTTGTAATTCTGTACCTCTCATCTCCCAGACGTTCTCTCAGCATCATTTCATGTTCTGGCTCCCTTCACCGAGCTCAGCTTATGACCTCGCTGCACCGTGGCCAAAATGACTACTAAAAGCATCACGGAGACGGAATTCCATTACTTATTTTTTTAAAAGTTCTCCGGTGCCCCTAATGTAATATTCTTTGGGGACTGTTGTCAAGGATACCAAGCACCAGCTATTAAGACCTTTTGTTTCCCCAAGGCATTTTGTCTTTTATTAATAAATAAATAAAGATAAAGGGAAGCTCATTCCTCCTCTTCTCCTCCCCCTTCTCCCCCCACCCACTCCAAATTGTTTGAGAACGATACAGACTGGAGTCAAAACACAAGAAAGGGAAGGGCAAGTATGTTCCATACTACAGTCACCAAGATTATTTATTTATACATACACATATTTAAATACACACACACACACACAGAGTGCACACCAAATTTCGCAAAGGCATATCTCTGCAATTAACTGCATGGTCATGTCTGCAATGAAGGGAAAAGTTAACATTTAAGCAGATGCAGAAAGCAGATCGGGAAATTAAAATAAAGTACTAGTACTATTGTATTTTCTCATCAGCACAAGCTACAGGTTCATCAGTGTCCAATGGAGACAAATTGGCACAAGAGAAACTGAAACTGCTACTTCTCCAATGATACTTGTAGCTCAAATGGGTTAAGAAAGGGTATTCCACACTGGTTAATGTGCTGCAGCCATTCAAAAGACGCATATACATCAGGAACTGACTGGTACACGATCCAAGCAAGTAGCAACATTTTATGCTGATATGCTGATATGCTGACAGCACCTCATCTGTCCGCCCTCTACCCAAAGGTTTTGTTGGCTGAGGATTGTTTTTATTCCTGACTCCAATATCATCATTCTGTTTGGAAATAAACACAAGGGTGATCAGGCACAGACACATACTAACACAGAAATTCAGGAAGTACTAAGTACCGTCTTTCCATTTACTTATTTCCAAAGTGCAACAAACCACATCATCAGTTTGATATTTTCTCTGCAGACATCAGCCAGGTGAATACCCCTAATTGGTTTGTCACCCCTTCTGCTCTTAGCCCTTAGTGGCTGAACGGGCATTTGTTCATAGTCCCAGTGGTTCACATTCTTCTTTACCACAGTGCTTTCCCATGTTCAGGGCAAACCAAGGGTTAGTTTGCCAGTTGTGGTGTAGAGTTCAGTGTTGCCCAGGCCAGGTTCAAATTCTCACTCTCCATTAAACCCACTGGGTGTCCTTTTGAGCCAGTCACACTTTCAGCCTAAGCAACCTCACAGGGGTGTTGTGAGGATAAAATGAAGGGGAGAACATCACACAGAACTCTTTTGAAGGAAAGGCAGGATAAAAATCTGCTCAGTCAATTAATCCTGCCAAGGTATCTTTGTTGTTGCCATCAAGTCACAGTTGTCTTATGGTGACCCACAGGGTTTTCAAGACAAAAGACATTCAGAGGTGGCTTGCCATTTCCTGCCTCTGCATCACTACCCTGGTATTCCTTGGAAGTCTCCCATCCAAATACTAGCCAGGGCCAGCCCTGCTTAGTTGCTGATAAAGAAGAAGAGAAGAAGAAGAGATTGGATTTATACCCCGCCCTTCACTTGTAGTCTCAGAGCGGCTTACAAACTCCTTTCCCTTCCCCTCCCCACAACAGACACCCTGTGAGGTAGGTGAGGCTGAGAGAGCTCTTTCCCAAGCTGTCCTTGAGAGAACAACTGGTACAGAGCTATGGCTTGCCCAAGGTCATCCAGCCAGGTGCAAGTGGAGGAGTGGAGAATCAAACCCGGTTCTCCCAGATTAGAGTCCGCGCACTTAACCACTGCACCAAACTGGCTAGCCTGGGCCTTCTAGGTCAGGTAAGTGAGCCGAACTACTCCCTGGGTAAAATGGCTCTCGCTGTCTCTGCTCTCCTTATCTCAAAATGACACTGG
The DNA here is from genome assembly GCA_029233225.1 of Lepidodactylus listeri. NCBI lineage: Eukaryota > Metazoa > Chordata > Lepidosauria > Squamata > Gekkonidae > Lepidodactylus > Lepidodactylus listeri. The sequence continues at coordinate 27,963,177 of JARCFY010000014.1, forward strand.
AGAGATACATGGTCACCTTGGAAGAGGTTAGATGGAGATGGAGGCAAACTTGACCAAATCTACCCAACAAATTTTAAGGCTGAGCAGGTATCTGGAGTCTTCCTCACTCTACCTGCTACACCCAAAAAGGGAGAACTATGGCCGTAACGTTATGAATATTCACACCAACATTTCTCAGGGGAGTGGGAATTGTTTCATTCAAGTTCACAGAAAAGAAAATGTGTTAATTCCAGAATATAAACTCATGGTGAATTAAAGACGTTTTTATCCCTCCCCAGCATAGCAATGATCCACAACATCCCATGCTGTAAGCTAGGAGAGTGTTGAAATCAACAGTATGTGCCGAAAGGAGCATTTACAGGACATAGGCACAAAGCTGAAGGATTTCCACATATGAGCTAGACCTTGTATGTAAGCAAGGGGGGAGCGAGGGAGAGAGAGAAAGAAAGAAGAGGCTGACTGTTAAGAGAGGAATTCTTTTATGCATGTAATGCTTCTGAAAACTGATGCGGTGTCAACGTGAATGTGTTTTACAGTAAAATTGAGTGTCATAGCCAAAGTGGATTCAATGTTTCTCTGCAGGCTAGTGCAGCTGCAGTAGGCTAGAATTGAGTGAAGTTGTCAAACACACTGATGTTTGGCTTCAATAAGACAGCCCTAGCACTGGAGATGTAGCCCGGGAGAAGAACCTCTGCGAAGGCTCGATAGCTACCATGTCTAAACACTTAAAGACAGGTCGGTTGAAAGGCTGCATTCTCTCACACAAGTCTGCCCATTCACCCACATCACCCTACCCTGTGTACTCCAGCCTTCAGAAGTTAGGAGGTGTTGGCTCAACCTTTGGAATGGGGGTGGTGGTGGTGTCTGGCACATCTCTGCTGTAGAGGTCAATGTGTTTTTTTAAAAAAAAGACTGAGGAGTCCAGGGTTCAAATCTCCACCACCACAAAGTTCACTGATTGACTTTGGCCCATTCACAAAATTCAGTCTAACTTACATCACAGGGTTATTGTGAAGGTAAAATGAAGCCATCTCCTACTGATGCCCCACTAGTCTATCAAGATCTCTGGCAACAGCTCTCCAATGTGCCTTTTGCATCATCTACCACATAATCCTTTTCACTAAAGGTAAAGACTGGGCCGTGGATCTTCTCCATGCTAAGCGAAGGCTCTTCCACTGAGCCACAATTCCTCTCCAGAATGTGCAGAACCACGTAAGATAACCTGACATCCTAGGATTAACGACAGGATAAACATGCAATAGATTGTAGATTGCCTGGATCTGACTGTGAGGGCTCTAAATCCCAAAAGTTTCAGCCGCATTAGACCTGTTCATTTTTAAGATGTCTCTAGACTTTTGTGCTATCATGGCCTCAGCAGGCTAACATGGAATTTATCTTTATATGCCAAGTAAAGACTCCTATATTCTATCTATCAGACTGCTGGTATTTCTTAATTTTGCTATAGCTTTGGTTCCTTCTGGAATTTGCCTGACTGCATATTCCTCTTTGATTTTATGATTTATAATATTGGGCTCCTTCTATGATTTTAATGGCTATCGGTACGCTGCCTTGAAGAATAAAAAGGCTTTTAAATCATTCTTCTTCATCTTCAGCAAGATGGATAACGCCAACAACAAGCAACAGGGCATGATGGTGTTATCGTAGCAATTTGTTGCTTCTTCTTTCCAAGCCCAAGTACTGGAGCTCTCCTCTGGGGTGCATATAAGACTTCAGTCCCAAAACTAGTTTGCACTAGTTTGTATTTATTCTATACCATGAATCATTGGATGCCAACTCCATTATCATTTCAGGGAAGTGTCATAAGTGGTTCTAGGAAGCAGAGGCAGTACAATGCAAGGGATCAGAAAGGGAAGCCAGAAGTCATTGCTACTGCAGGTGAGTGCATGCACCAAGGAGAGCAAGATGCCCCAGCACAGCCACTACTTGCACAGAAGACTGCAGTGTGGAGGCAGGTCAGAGGTCAGCAGTGGACCCTTCAGGGCCTTCAGCAGCTGTCCAGTGCTGAACTCACAATGTCACCACTATACACAAAGAAGAGCTCTGAAGCAGGAGCACAGACAGCCCTGCAGACATGTTCCCACAGCATGCATCTCAGACAAACACAGGTAATGCAGAGAGAGAGAGAGAGAGAATGACAATGACAATAAGAATGAATAAGAATTTTCAGTTCAACTGAATCAAAAACTAAAGAAATGCTGCTCAGACAATACTTTCAGAAAACACAATTCTCCTAGATGTCAGTTGAGTATGGAATCTCACAACCAAGTCACACACTGTTGATTACAAAATATGATTGGCATACTTCCAAATGTCCATCTCTATGGGCAGGTGCTACTTGCTGAAAATGAAAAGATTATATTAAAAGGCCAACCTGGATATAAAGGTCACCCTAATGCTCCCACCCACACCTAAAAACACAAGAATTGTGAAACATCGCCAAGAAATCTGAACTCGTACCTTCCTGATGAACCTCCTTCCTCTCTCTCTCATCCAACACAATCTTAGGAAATTCAGCCACTGAATGTGTACAGGGAAGGTTTATTTCCCCAGTGTTGGAAACCACAGACTAAATGCAATTCCAAATATCTCCTTATCTGGCCTGGCTATTCCAAAGGAAGCCATCCTTTTTGGGATTCCCCCCCCCCCCCCACCAAATCTGTATCAACTTGCATTTGATTTCCTGTAGAGAATTACAGACATTTGCAAACAATAGTGGGTGAAGGAATAAAAAGAAGATTTAAAACAACAACTCCACAGCAACTTGGAAGAAGGATGCTGAGCTGACGTGCGCCAGGATGCTGCCAGTTAAGCAGACCCTTGAATGAATAAGTGGAAAGAGAGTCAAAGGAAATCTTCAACTTGGGAGAATTATCTGTTTATTTCAGAAACTTCCCCATCTGTGAAAACATTTCTGTGGGACACTTGAAGCGCCAGCTGCGGGGATGGGTTGCGTTCACGCATCACACATCTCCACTGTTCTGTGACTTTCCCATTTAACTAGGACAGCCACAGGACAGTTCCAGCGCAGGCCCTGGGAATTGCAGAACAGCCCCACAGCTGCTCTTCGTATTCAAGGGGAGATGTTAGAAACTGACAGCTTGGCAGGCCAAAAGGACCTTGGCCTCCTACCAGAGGTGGACTCTGAGGCTCGCTAGAGGATTGGCCAGCCCTTTTCATGACTGCTGCCTATCAAGCATCTGGTTTGGTGGATCCTGCGCTTCCTTCTGTGCCTGAACTGAACTCTAGGAAGAACTGAACAATTAGGGTAAGACCTTTATGACGAATAACTAAAACATTGTAAAGCCATTAGCAAGCATTTGAGTTCACTGGAACTCTCCTTTACATGTGATATTGAGCAAATTCTTTAAAGGTGGAGGAGAAGAGGGGGGAAACTGTTGTCAGTTATGATAGAAAGGTCATAGTAGTATATTCTAACAGTTTTACACTAAAGCAGAAAGGCATAACTCCATTAGGACTGTGCTCGTGTAAAGTCAAGCTGCACCCATGGCTGCTAGAACAGAGACACAATGGAGGCTCTCGCTCTGGGGGGAAAACCCCAAATAAGCAGTAATTCAGATTTACCTCTAACGTTTACTGAAACATACATATACACTGTACAGTAGAGACCCAGTTAAGAAAAACAGGATGGTGCTTGGATTAGCAATAACAGCAATCAGTTGTGGGTGGTGTTTTAGTTGCACTGCTCAACTTACATTGGTAAGGAGAACATCAGCCTCATAGCAAAACGGGAACCAGCTGCCAATGATCATGTCCACATACATTTAATCATCTGCAGAGCCTTCCAAAGTGTATTGTTACAGAGCATTGCCACTAAAAAGGGTGAGACCTCACATAAAACAGTGTTTAGGGGGAAACATCGAAGGACCTCTAGCCTGGTCCTCAAACTTGCCACTTTCTGATATTTGCTAAGCTGATACAGTGCCGGTCACTGCTTACTTGCCCTAGATGTTTTCTCCAACTGAAAGCTGCACCTTTCCTTACTAATCACTGCCCGAGGTTATTTTGGAGAATACTGTGTTCAGAATGCCACAAATATCCTAGTCTATGCAGATTTACCTCCTTGGAAACCATGACCATGGTGCAGAACGGTTCACATGAAATTGGGCTACAGTAAAAAGTTTAGACAACTGAACCTGGATGAATCAGGAAAAGACTGAAACACCCAAAACACAGCTTCCTTAGCAAAGGGGAGCCTGTCAGTACCTTCCCTTTCCAGGTGCATCTTGCCAAGACAGGAAGAAATAAACTTCTTGGTTTGTAACTGCAGAACTGACATACCTCTGATGAGTGCCACCCCCTTAAGAGCCTGCTAACAGCCTGGCACAGCCCTGATATGAATGGAAGGGCAGCTCTAGTTTAGTTTATTCAACTCATATCCCGCCCCCCCTGCTGAAGCAGGCTCAGGGCAGCTAAGATGCCTAGTGATGGCAGCAAGCGTCATACTGCAATTGCATCAGTAGTGGGGGTTAAAAGGAGGAAATTAAAGCCACAGTATTCCTTGCTAAAGTACTCCTGCACATATGCTAGTCAAAAGAGAATTTCCTCCAAAGGAATATGCTTTTACTGATAGTATCAAAGAAACCTACTTCATGTTGCTTGGTTGAGGCTTACTCCATTCCAGGGTGGCAAGCTTCTTACTCACCTGTGTAAGCACTCCCCTTCCATGCACACACACCCAATTTGACTTTGCTTATTATTAATAGGTGTAAGCAATGCTAATTGGAACATGCTGACAAACTCATGATTTTCTTTTACTGCGGGGATTGTAATATTACCCAATTAGACCAATTCCCATGATTCAAGCTGCATCAAACCTCAACTGCAAATCTGCAGATGTTACAGCCTAGTTGTTAATCTTAAAGTGGTTCTTCAAAGCTAATTTTTTTAAAAAGAAACAAAGTAGAGTAATTACAAAGCTTCTAATTCAGTTGACCGCTTACTTCTGCCAATGCACACTCCCAAATCTCCCAGTTAAGTCTCACTCTTCACAAGACACTTGCACTGAAGCAATACGCACAGATATGTCACAGAGTCTCTACAGCAGGTTAATGTACTCTACTTCCTTCAAAGGCTGAACCATGTAAATGAATACACTTGCAACCAGGGGCTGTCTTAGCCAGTATTTCTGTGTAATTTTGTGTGTGTGTGCGCACGCACACGTGCACACACACAAAATTACACAGAAATACTGGCTAAGACAGCCCCTGGTTGCAAGTGTATTCACTGGATAAAGCCTGCCCCTGCCTCTGGTATTTCAAGGAGGTTTCCCATCCAAGTACTTGCCAGAGTCGACCCTACTTAGCTTCCGAGATCTGACAAGAACAGGCTTGCCTAGGCTATCCAGGTCAGGGCAATTTAACTATTTTCTTTATTTAAATTATTTCTGTTTTCTCACAAACGTAAGAGCAGCCTGCCGGATCAGACCGTGTCCATCCAGTCCAGTTCTCCATTTCCACACAGTCGCCAACCATTTGACACAATCACTAGTTTCCCACAATCACCAGCCTAGATGTAAAGGCATGGGAGTCTTCACCTAGCATTTTCTCCCAGCAATTAATACCCACATGCACACTGCTTCTGAACATGCAGGTTCCATCTAGTCATCATGGCTAGCTAATAGTAGCTATCCTCCATCAATTTATCTAACCTTCTATTAAAGCCATCTGAGTCGAAGGCCATCATTATATCTTGTGGTATCGGGTTACACAAGTTAATTATACATTGTGAGAAGTATTCTCTTGTCTGCACTGATCTATTGCTCATTAGTTTCACTGGGTACCCTAGAGTTCTTCCTATCCAGTCTCTCCATCCTGTACAGACTATCATGCTCCGCATTAGTGGTCTTTTTTCCTAAACAAAACCCCACAAATTCTTCAGAAAAGGCATCATAAAGGCTCATATACCAGCAATCCAACCAGTTCTGCATCTACATACCCACAAGAACAATCATGCCTTAGACAGATACAGAATCAGAATATCAGCCACCCCATGATCCTGAAATCTAGTGTGGGGTGAATAAAAACTCTTTTAGCGCACTGTACAAAATACAATTCTGTGTCCTGAGAAGTTTATAATCAAAATTTCAAAAGAGGAAGGCCAATATACCACAACCACAATTAACCGGTCTTATCTATTTGTCCCAAGCATAGATGGATCACAGCCAGCTGAGCCTTCATTCTGCTCTGTCATAGCTACCTTTGAGGGAGTCACATTTTTCTTGAATGAGTCTACCTCCCAGTAATACACTCTAAAAACTCATGCTGCAGTGCAATAAGAGCACCAAAAATTAGAATCCTTAGTGTCAAATGTGTGTATTTACTCATCTACAAATTACTAAAAAGACAATTCTGATGCCACAGATGATTCCACCCCCACGCCAGAATGCCATCCAAACAGAATAAAATCAAATTTTTATAATTTAAATCTTTTTAAAAAATTAAATGGGATTTTTTTATGGAATGCTTTTTGAGGAAAAATCTATCTAAAGATAGTTTTCTGTTTAAGACACATTATAGGCCAAAAGTTATTCATCATGAACTATAGATTAGTTTTTAATTATGTAGCATGAGGTTGTATATTCATGCAATGTTTAAATTTTTTGGTAAATGAATTCCATTAATCCATTCACAATGTCATGATCTCCAAGAGGTTTCTGTAAGATTATTTTGGGAAGGTTTTCTGTCTAGAAGATCTTTATCACAGATGCTTGATTGTGCAGTTTTCAAAACTGTGAATTTGTGTCTGCAGAGAGAACGTGCGTCTTCTTCACAGCAAAAAGGTTACAAATTAAACAGAGTTAAGAGATCTCAGTCCTATTAGTCCTCTGCAAATCTATGCGCACAGAATTAACCCCTTATCTCTTAAGTTTCAAGAAGTTCAATGAATATAAGTAGGGTTGCCAGCCTCCAGGTGGGGCCTGGGGATCTCCCACTTTTTCAAGTAGGGTTGCCAGCCTCCAGCTGACAGAGATCAGCTCCCCTGGAGAAAATGGCTGCTTTGAAGGGTGGACTCTATGGCATTGTACCCTGCTGAGGCCCCTCCCCTCCCCAAACCCCACCTTCTCCTGGCTCCACCCCCAAAGTCCCCAGGTATTTTCCAACCCAAACTTGGCAACCCTAAATATAAGATTGCTTGGGGTGGAATAGGTCTGGATAAGGAGATGGTAAGAGCTAAGTGAGAAGAGGGAGGGGCAAGCACTACAAATGAAAGTGAAACTTTTGAGCAGAATACTCCAAAAATCTTGAGATCTTTGTGAGTGTATCCTCATGGACATTTAAGCAAATACAAGAATACACATGCTATATAATACTATTGTTTTAGTTAAATAAAACAATTTAAATGATTATTGTTAATGATTATTTTTCTGCTTCCAATAAAGTACAACAAAAAAGTTGTCCAGATATGAATGATTAACCTATTAAACCACCTATAGTTCACCTTGCAAAGATTTCATAATTATCTGTTTCAAGCAGTAAATAACCAATTGTTAATTTTCTGATATAACCAAAACTAGCCCGAAAGGTTATTATATTAAAATGAAACCTTCATTTGGGTTGTAAATATTAAGGCCCACAAGAATGAGCCTTTATATATATAACCATGATTTAAATTGAGTCTTACTGACTAGTGACTTAAATCATGATTTAAATCAAATCTACACTGCATGCAGACCTCTCGGACTCTCTCAAATGTGGCATGACCCTTCAGTTCCTGCGATACTGAAAGGGCTCTCAACCCTGGGAGGAAGAAGCTCAAGAGCACCCCATCTGAAACAGCATTCCAAACCCAACAGTGGAGATACAACTAAGGCCTAGTAGTGCCCAATTACTCTGTGAACTTGCATACCCAGGGGTCCGTTGGAGCGGGAGCGCACAGGAGCGCAGCTCCGGGAGTGAGGAGCCCAGGGGGCGGGCACATGACCAAGCCCCGCCCCCTCCTTGGCTTCCTCGAGCAGTGCAGAAGCGCAGCGCCCCGGGGAAAGCCCTGCTAGGGTCTTTATTGTTTTTAATGTTTTGTTTTAATATTGATAATTTTATCATTGTTCCTTTTATGACTGTGTGCTGCTTTTCCAGAGACTTGCTCAAGGTGGCATATACATTTTCTAAGTATACCATTTTTTATCTGGGCACATGGCACATAAGTACTGGAGAAATTTCACTAACCCTTTAGCAGCTTCCACCTTATCAGTTTGGTGTAGTGGTCAGGAGTTGGACTCTAATCTGGGAGAACCGAGTTTGATTCCCCACTCCTCCACATGCAGCTGCTGGTGTGACCTTGGGCCAGTCACGAGTTCTCTCAGAGCTGTTCTCTCATGAGCAGTTCTCAAAAGACCTCTCTCAGCCCCAACTACCTCACAGGTGTCTTGTTGTGGGGAGGGGAAGGGAAAGGGATGGGTGGTGCACATGTCCTGGGTATCTCAAGTCTCCTTGGGAGCAGGAAGAGAATGAGGGTGTGTTCTTTACGCTTATTTTTATTGCACAAAGTATTGGATGGGGAAGGGAATGGAGGAAGAGCAGGTCAGTTTCACTCACCTGTGGAGTGGAGCCTGAGGGGTGGGTATTGCCTTCTGACACACTTCCGGTATGTTAGGGGGTGTGGCATATGCAAATAAGTTATGCTAATGAGCTCCGGCACCTCTTTTTCTGCGAAATGACCCCTGTGCATACCCCTTTGAGAAGATGCATTTGGGAATTTTGCTTTGAGGCTAAGAGAATCACAGTGTGAGGTGTTTTCATCAGTCATAAAATAGTCAGACAAGGAATAGGTTGCACAATGCTAGGAATGGATGAGCTACAGATACACTATGCCCCATGAGATGGGTTCAGATATTAGGAATGGGGGTGGAGGGAAAAAATAATTAATTATCATACAGCACTGTATGTAGAATAGCTAGGAGATCCAAAGATTGTCTGGCATTCACAAGTTCTCGCTCTTAGTGTTATGCTGGTAGCGAGCTAGTCGTGTTTTTAGGGGCTGAGAGAGAGCTGAAAGAGCTGTGAATGGCCCAAGGTCCCCCAGCTGGCTTCATGTGGAGGAATGGGGAATAGAACCCAGTTCTCCAGATTACAGTCTTAACCATTACAGCAACCAGGGAAGGACTCTGGCTTATTGGCAGAGCACTGGCTTTGCTGCAGAAAGTCCCAGGTGCAAAAAGTCCCAGAAGGCAGCAGGCTGGGGGAAATATGCTTCTCTGCCTATGATCCTGCTGAGAGTCAGAGTATGTACTACTGAAGTTGATGGACAAATGATTTCACTGGTTGGTGTTTAAAGAAGTTACACTTGCATTTAAAATATATTTTGTGAACTACCTTGAGGACTTATGATGGAATAGCAGGAAATAAAAATAAACTAACAAAATTCACAACCCCAGATCTCAGAGCAGAGATTACTAGATGAAGCACCAAAGCCAAAACTGAATATTTAAAATACAGAGGAGGTAGGAGAACACAGTTGGATAGACATAGCACGAAAAGCATGTACTGTGACTGTTTTTAAAAAGAGAAAGAGGTGCAGCTGGATGGAATATTGTCCCCCCCCCATAGGTAAAATGATACAAAGCAGAAGCTGACGATAAATTTTTCCTTTCAGTTTTAATCAGGCTTCCTGTTGTACAAGCGCAGCAGACAGTGACGCGAGACGCTGCCTCCCAACTTCGGTTCACCTTTGCAGTTCCACAAGGGACGCTGTGTCAAGATTGTTCAGCTTTTTTGATGAGTGCTGCGTGGGTAACTAATGTGTAAATGCAGATACGTATAGAAAGCAGTTTTGACAGTGATGTATTGCAACTGGTTCCAGATGTCGGCAAGGGATGCTCGGCCAGGCACCTGGGGCCTGGCTGCCGAGGCGCCGCACTAGCACCAAAGCAGTCTTCAACTCAATCACAAGGTTTTAACTCCCCAATTATAATCTTATTAACAACAACCACTGCTCCAGCTTCTGCTCACCCCTCTGCCAGGACAACTGCAAGATACATTTCTGCTGCTGAGTCTCTTGGTTGAAATTGTAAAATAAAGAGGAGGATGAAGTTTTAGACTGACTGTGAGCTGCAACCATGAAAAAAAAAATTGCCTTCTCACTGCTGACAGTTAAAAAAAAAAATCAGGGGCTCTCAGACCAAATTTGAAGGGTTCCCTCTGGGCTCCCAAAAGAAAAACATCACACATGTTGTGGATAGAGTCTAAATGCTATGAACAGGGTCACACAGTTAGAGCTATTTTGCCAAATGGTTTCTTTTTATAATTGGTTTGTTTGATGGTTGCTCATTATTTATAAAGTATACTTTATTTTGATTTCCGTTCATAGAAGTTCTTAACAGAACTTAAATTTAATAGGTTCTTGGAATCACACTTCACAAGGAAGATGCTCTGAGCATACTCGTCCTTCTCGACCATTAAACATCCCACTGAGACCTCTCTACCCCAGTTCCTGAACTACTGAGCAACATACCACATGCCATACCCAGAACCGGAAGGGCTAGCAACTAGTAATTCACTTTTAATTAATGAAGAGACCTCAGACACTTCCACCCAAGGCTATACTACACTGGCAGATAGCTGATGCCCAGCTATCCCTTGGTGGACTGAGACCTATCTCCAGTGGACCACCGAGTTTCTTCGGATTGCTGAAACTTTTGCTGGACTGTGCGAATCTTAGTCTGATGCAGCAAGGCACTTTTTTGTATGCAGGCTTGACAATAATTTTTACTACTTCTCAAACTGCTAAAAACCATAGTATTCAATCTTGCTTTTTTAAAGTTCACCAGCTGGCAGGGGGCATGGAAAGATAACACAAAACTCAATTAAGCCCATCCTTGCTGATAAATACAAATACATGCCAGACTGCACTGACAGATTACATTCTCTGCTTAAAAGTAACGTACATTAAAAGTTTTACATATTGTATCTGAATGCACCGAAACATACACACAACATAGCCAGATAAAAACAGGTTTCCTACCTGTAACTGATGATCTTCGAGTGGTCATCTGTGCATTCACACTCATGGGTTACTGCGCCTGCGCTGGAATCCATCGGTATGTAGAAAGCTCTAACGGATTTTCGCGCCCAGCAACACCGGGCATGCGCGGGAGCCCGACCACGCATGCCCAGAGAAGCGGGCGCGGGGATCCCACCAGTTCCTTCTGACCGCTGCGACCAAGCAGAAGAAAGAGAGCCTGGCAGCAGAGGGGAAGGCGGGTGGGTAGTGTGAATGCACAGATGACCACTCGAAGATCATCAGTTACAGGTAGGAAACCTGTTTATCTTCGACGTGGTCTCTGTGCTTCACACTGATGGGAGAGTAGTGAGCAGTGTCCTACCTGGAGGTGGGTGCAGGCAGGCTGTCACTTGGAGGCAGAGGAGAGAACCAGGCGACCCAGGGAGGAACGATCAGCAGCCCGGGTGTCCAGGGCGTAGTGCCTCATGAAAGTAGTCGGTGTGGCCCAGGAAGCCGCGTTTGCAAATGTCAGTGAGGGAAGCACCCTTGAGAAACGCGGTGGAGGTCGCGATGGCCCTGGTAGAGTGGGCATGGACCTGGGCCGGAAGAGGAATATGTGACAACTGATAGCAGAGAGAAATGAGGGCTACTATCCACTTTGAAAGTCTCTGAGCTGTGATAGGGGAGCCCAATCTGCTATGTGCGTATGCCACGAAAAGTCTCGGGGTCTTGCGAGACGGTTTGGTCCGGGCTAGGTAAAAGAGGAGGGCTCTTTTAACATCTAGCGTATGGAGAAGCCTTTCCTCCGGGGAGGTATAGTTCGGATAAAAGTCAGGCAAAATAGTTTCGGCATGTAGGTGGAAGGCTGAAATTACCTTGGGCAGGAATGAGACGTCTGGTAACAGCCTAACAGCGTCTGGTAAAAATGAGAGGTAAGGTGAGTCATGCCGGAAGGCCAGGATTTCACCTACTCGTCTGGCGGACGTGATGGCAACGAGAAATGCCGTCTTCCTGGCCAGAAGATGCGGGGCACAGGTGGCGAGTGGCTCAAAGGGTTTTCTTGTGAGCAGGCGTAAGACGAGGGGAAGGTCCCATGGCTGTGCCGGCATCCTGCGTGGGGGGTAAAGGTGTAGAAGGCCCTTCAGGAAGCGCTTCGATAACAGGTGTGCGAAAACCGAGCAGTTGTCAATACGGTTATGGAATGCTGAAATGGCAGCAAGGTACACCCTGAGGGAGGAATGGGTCAGGCCGGCGTCAGCCAGAGTAAGCAGGAATTCAAAGATTCTGGGTAGTCCCGCTGAAGATGGAGAGATGGAGTTTACTGCCACGAAGGAGCAAAAACGCGACCATTTGTAGGCGTATGATCTCCTAGTGGACTCCTTGCGGGAGTTTAAGAGCACGTTGGCTACTCGTTGAGAGAAGCTGGAGGGAAGATCCTCCAAGCCGTGAGCTTCAGTCGCGGGATGTCGTGGTAAAGCAGGGGAGGATCGCCGACACTCAGCAGGTCTGGTTGAGCTGGGAAGTGATGGAACTGTCTGTGAGACAGGGATAGAAGTATGGGGAACCAGGGTTGGCGAGGCCACCAAGGGGAAACGAGAATGCAGTTCGCCCGATCCTGTAGGATCTTGTGGACAACGCGCATCAGGAGCGGAAAGGGTGGGAAGAGGTACAGGAAGTCCTTGTCCCAGGGATGAAGGAGACCGTCGGCGAGAGAGAGAGGGTCTCGTCCGCCTATGGCACAGAACCTGTCGCATTTGGAGTTGTGCCTGGTGGCAAAAACATCCACTTGAGGGACCCCCCAGACTTGGAAGACTGGTTGTAGGAAGACATCGCGGAGTTCCCAGTCGTGCATCCGTGCTTGGCCTCGGCTGAGCAGGTCTGCTTGTGTGTTGAGGGTTCCTGGGATGTGCGTTGCCCGCAGGTAGATGGCATTGGCTATGCACCACTCCCAGAGGTTGACTGCCAGCCGACAGAGACGACGAGACACGGTGCCACCCTGTCTGTTGACGTAGCTGACGGCTGTAGTATTGTCCGACAGGACTGCAACGCAAGTGCCTCTCACGGTGGGTAGGAAGGCATGCAGCGCATAGACTATGGCCAGCAGTTCTAGGTAATTTATATGGTTGGACGACAGGGATGTGTCCCAAGGAGCACCTGTTCTCATGTCTTGGAGGTGGGCTCCCCAGCCCCAGTTGGAGGCATCGGTCGTGAGAGTTAGCCTGGGTGCTGGGATATGGAATGGAGCCCCTTGCAGTAGCTGAGCGGGGGCTGTCCACCATTCGAGGGAGTCCCTGACTTCGGCAGTGGGTGACATCAGCCAGTCCTGTGGGTGACGTGATGGCCGAAAGTAGCGCAGAAACCAGAGCAGGAGGGTTCTCATGCGCAGTCTGGCGAATGGAATGACGGATGTTGTAGCGGCCATGAAGCCCAGCAGTCTTTGGATGGTGAGAGCCGTAGAGTGCTGCTGGGAGCACACCTGGGCGGCTAGGGCTATGATGGGTTGGGCTCTGTCCCAAGGGAGGAAGGCCGTAAGCAGTTTGGAGTCGAGTTCTGCTCCAATATAGCGGACTCGCTGGGATGGTGTGAGATGTGACTTCTCTAAATTGATGCGGAGCCCCAAATCCAAAAGAAAAGATTGCGTCGCGGATATGGCGTCGAGGAGGGCTGGCCTGGAGTTGGCAACCAGAAGCCAGTCGTCGATGTACGGGAAAAGGGAGAAGCCTTGGAGGCGAAGGAAAGCGACTACGACAATCATGATCTTTGAGAAGACCCTGGGGGCGGTAGAAAGGCCAAATGGAAGGGCCTTGTACTGGAAGTGATGGGGCCCTATCGCAAATCGGAGAAACCTGTGGTGGGGAGGGCAGATGGAGACGTGAAAATATGCGTCCTGGAGGTCGAGCGTGGCCATCCAGGCATTCCTGCGGATGAGCGGTAGAATGGAAGGCAGGGTCACCATCCAAAAACGACGATATTCTATGAAGCGGTTTAAGCCCCGGAGATCCAGAATAGGTCTGGTTCCGCCATCTCGTTTTGGTACCGCAAAATACCTTGAGTAAAAACCCATGCGATGGAACTGCACAGGAACGGGTTCTATGGCGTCTTTGCGGAGGAGGGTGTCGACCTCCTGAAGAAGAGGGGCGGAAGGAGGGGTGGAGACGAACACTGGTGCTGAGGGTATCTGGATAAACTCGATGAGGTATCCTCTGGTGACAATGGCGAGGACCCAAGAGTCTGTTGTGATCAGGCGCCAGGCCGGAAGGTGGGGCGCCAGGCGCGGTTGGTTGGAAGGTACCCAGTCAAAGACCCTGCTTCTGCTGGCGGGGTTGTTTAGGGCGGTTAGACTGTTGTGCAGGGAAACGCTGCTTCTGGGTGTAAGAGGTGCGCTGTTGGGCCGGTGAGGAGCGCGGGCGCCAAGTGCGGTCAGGAGAGCTCCTTGAGGAAGAGCGACGGGACCATGGTCTGGTCCATGATCTTGGCTTGTATGGTCTAGAAGCTGAAGAAACACCCAGAGTTCTAGAGGCTTTAATGCTCTTGTCTAATTCTTGAAGAGCAGTGTCAGTGGAGGAGTGAAAGAGACCGAGGCCGTCAAAGGGTAGGTCTTCAATATATGACCTGGTGTCTTGCTGGAGGGAGGTGGACCTGAGCCAGGAATGACGTCGTAATGCAATGCCTGAGGTCATGGTTTTAGAAAAGGTGTCTAACGCATTCTTAGAGGTATTAAGCTGCTGCTTAGACAGGAGTAATCCCTCCTTCTGAATACGGCGGGCTGCGAGTCTATGTTCCTCCGGGAGATGGGCCAAGGCTGCGGAGAGTTGTTCCCATAGCGCATAATTGTAACGGCCCATACACACTAGGTAGTTGGCCGTTTTAACACCCAGGGCACCCGCAGAGTAGAAACGACAGCCGAATGAATCAAGCTTTCTGCCTTCCTTGTCGGAGGGGGTAGAAAGGGACCGTCTAGCCTTGGTCGAGGAGTTAACGACCAGTGAATTCGGTTTAGGGTGAGAGGTAAGGAACTCCGCTCCCGCTTCCTGAATGCGGTACATGTGGTCGAGCCGCCTGGACGACACTTGGTTAGACGCGGGTTTATCCCAAGGCGCTTTGGCAGCTTGTAGCAGAACCGCCGACATTGGAAGGGCGACCGCGGTGGAGGTGTCAGCCTGTACAATGTCATAGACAGGGTCGTCAATGGCAGGCTTCGGTTGAAGGATGGACAAGCCGAGAGAAAGAGCCATGCGCTTCACCAGCTCCCCGTAGGAGGACATGTCCTCAGAAGGTGAGATAGGGAGGTTGTCGGACACATCTGGGTTAGGGGAAGGACGAGAAGGCGAGCCCTGATCAGAGTCATCTTCGTCACTGTCCTCCTGGGACGAGGAAGATGCAGGCAGGTCAAGAGGATGAACCGGTGTCGATGGTGGTGGCGGCGGTACCGAGATCGGTATTGACGTAGTAGGAGCCGGGGTCGGTATCGGTGTCTGCGAGGGCAGAGGGTGCGGTGGGATCTGAGGCGGCGGTAGCTGACGGAATGATTGAGGAGGGTCAACAGGCCGGTATGAAGATGGTCTGGTCCAGGTGGACGGCGGCAAGTCGTGGGGCGATCTCGATCTGGCGACGTACTGTTCCCAATCCTGAGACGGAGGTGGCAACCATGGTCTCGATGTGGCAGCATGGGTATCGATACAGTAGGAGCGATGTCGATCCCAAGGGGCAGGTTGTGGAGGAAGATCCCATCGAGATGGAGCAGGGGATCAGTGCCGAGAAGTTTGATGCCGATGCGGCGACCTGTATCGTGGAGACCGGGATCTGTAGTCTCGTTGGTAACGATGACAAAAAGGAGGGCGCTCGGGATCAACTGGCTGGTTGGTCGGGCACTCAGGGTCACTAGGTTCGGGAGAGAAGGACCTAGCAGACAGGGGGGATCTCGAAATGGAGCGTGATCGACGTCGATCTAAGCTACGGAGCCCCGTCTCGGTAAATCTTTGCGTTTCCAGGATGGCATCTGGTAACTCTGTTCCGACCTGACGGATAGGTGAGTCGAGGAGATGGATCGTCGGTATCTCCATCGACGTAGACGGCATGGCCGGTGGAGCCTGAACAGTTGTTAATGGCTCCAAGGGCAGCGAAACCGGAGGCACGGATGCCTTCTTAGGTGGTTTCCGTGCAGGCCCAGAAGCATCCTTGTGCTTCTTAAGGGACTTATCCTTTTTCTTTTTCTTTAGCGGGGTCGACGCCGCAGACTGAGAAAGAGCCGGGCGCTTAGATCCCGAAGGGGTGGTGTCCGACGCCGGTCTCGATGCCGATGACCTGTCGGTGACGGGCCGGGATGGAATCATCGATGTCGAAGTCGATGGCAGGTCTATCGGAGCTGAGGTGCTTGTTGACTGCATGTCTTTCGACGGGGATGGGAGGAGCGCTGACTCTAATAAGGCGACCTTCAATCTGGCAGCTCTGTTTTTGCGGGTCTGGTTGCTGAACCTCGCGCAATGGGGGCACGAGTCAGGACGGTGTGTTTCACCCAAGCAGAGGATGCACAGCGAATGGCCGTCAGGAGCAGCGAGTTTGCTCCCACACTTCACGCACCTCTTAAAGCAACCCCACTTTTGAGCCATACAGCAGCCCAAAAGCGGGAAGGAAGAAGAGAGGAGGGGGGGGGGGGTGCCCGAAGGCAGAGGAAGCAAAGCCCACACCCAGAAAACCCCAAAGATATATAAAAAAAAATTGTTTTTTGTTTTTTAGATAGAGCTAGAAGGAAGGAAAAAGGAGGCGAAGACGAAGAAAGAACGAAGAACTTTCCACACGGAGCTGACGGACGAAGCTGTGAACAGCGCGGCGGTCAGAAGAGAACTGGTGGGATCCCCGCGCCTGCTCCTCTGGGCATGCGCAGTTGGGCTCCCGCACATGCCCGGTGTTGCTGGGCGCGAAAATCCGTTAGAGCTTTCTACATACCGATGGATTCCAGCGCAGGCGCAGTAACCCATCAGTGTGAAGCACAGAGACCATGTCGAAGATCTATGCAAGTATTGTGCAGAAGGAGAACAAATAAAAGTGTGGGGGGGGGGATAATAATAAAACTTCTAATTGATAATGAAGATTTGAACTTGAAGCAACAAAGAGGGGACATTGCTGTAGAAAAAAACAGATGCATCTGAGACTGTAAGGATCTGTGACTGGGTACAATTTAACCTTTAAAGCTCTAATTGCCTTGGGAACAAGGTACTTGACAGACTGCATACTTAAATGTCAACCTGTCTATCACAAGAAGATCTTTGCAGATCCTAGTTCAGGTAATCCCTGTCTTGAAAGGACAGAACTCCAGGAGATTATCTACTAGCTGCAAGATCTTTTCTGTGGTGGCACTCTGGTTCTGGAATTCTTGCCCCAAAGCCTCCAAATGGCATCTATTTTATTAGCTTTAGGTACCAAGTTAAAACATTATAATCCTTACAGGCATTTAACTGAATGGTTTTAATAAATAAAATAATAAAAGGTTAAAGTGCTTGCGGCTGTTTAGCTTGGAGAAATTGATGACTGAGGGGTGACATGACAGAGGTTTACAGGATCATGCATGGGATAGAGCAGGTAGAGAGAGAAGTACTCTTCTCCCTTTCTCACAATACAAGAACTCATGAGCACTCAATGAAATTGCTGAGCAGTCGGGTTAGAACAGATAAAAGGAAGTACTTCTTCACCCAAACAGTGATTAACATGAAATTCACTGCAACAGGAGGTGGTGGTGGCTACAAGCATGGACGGCTTCAAGAGGGAACTGGATAAACGTATGGAGCAGAAATCCATCAGTGGCTAGTAGCCACAAGGTATAGATAGGATCTGGGGAAAGTGATGTACTGTATTCTTGGTGCTTGGGGGGGCAACAGTGGAGGGGGCTTCTAGTGTCCTGGCCCCACTGGTGGACCTCCTGCTGGCACCTGCTATTTTTGGCCACTGTATGACAGAGTGTTGGACTGGATGGGCCATTGGCCTGACCCAACATTGCCTTCTCTTATGTTCTTAATACAGCTTGCAGCTTTCTCCCCACCTCAACTGCTTGCTGAGTTTTAATTGTTTTACAATTCTAGCATGTGTTAACAGAAATTTTAATTCTTTATGCTATTTTAAGCTGTTGCTTATGTTTTTGTTAGTTGGCTTGCAGTCTTTTTAGCAGCAAGGTAGCAAAGTTCTCAAATAAAATAAGGAGCCTATACCACAGTCTCATAATGTAGCCTCAGGCAAGTCTTACAGTCTCAGTTTCCCCCATGTATAAAATCAGACCAAGAGCTGTACCTTGCAGAGGTGAGAAGGAAGTGAAAAATGGACAATAGTAAAGCAAATGAAAAGTACTATAAAATAGTAGTAGTGGTTTAAAATAAATGCAAGGATGTACAAGTGGTTGGTTTTTCTTAGGAAAAAACCTCTTCTCGCAATCATGCATTTGCTCAGGATATTTTGCATCACAAGAACGCTGAGGGAACCCCCCCCCCCCCAACCTGGTTCAGTGCAAAAGCCACATCTCCACAAGCACCTTTCTTTCAGTGTGGTCAGTTGTTCTCACAGGGCTGGGGACTCAGCTCCTGAGCCACATTTCCCTTTCTAAGATCAGCATTACAGGGAAAAAAACAAAACCCAGTATTAAAGCAATAAGAGCCTAATTAGCTTGATAGCAGTCATACTCACAGCACCATTAATGCTAATGAACTGCAGGGAAGACAGGGCCAAAAGGAAGGACTGCACAGGAAAGACAGCATTTAACCTAGAAACCTACTAGAGTTGCACCTATTATACAGGGAGTGTCTGCAGCTCAGCTCCAACATCAGCCTTTGGTCCAAAGGGATTTCTTCCCCTCAAACAACTTGTCTGTCTGCCTCAGATACAAAACTCTCCGCTCCAATCAAAGCACCTCTCAAGGGATTGCCCTGCAGCTATGCAGCCGCTACTCCATGTGGTTTTGATATCAGGCGCTATTTCATTGATCAAGATAGCTGTAGAAAGCAAGGCCAATGCTTAGCCTAGAACAAAGAGGGAGACCTATGTCGCTAGTGGGTTTCCTCTATCACATCAAAAGGGGCTCAGAGACTTTTTGCTGAAAGGCAAAGAGGGATGAAGGCTGCAACTCAGAAACACAGAACTGTTCTCCACTGCCTACCCAGCTCCTTTACTTCTAGTACTGTGTTCAAAACCCTGGCAAATACATAACTCTTTTTAAGACATACAACCCTTGTGCAAATGACCTAAACCATACAAGAGACAGGACCTTATCCCCAAAGAGCTTACAAAGGAAATTTCAATAGTTGCAAGATGAAAGGAAAAAAAGGGAAGGGATGAGAGGGAGAGGCAAGGGGGGGGCAATATAGGAGCAAATGTAAACACACTTGTTGATTCAAATGGGGATAGGACTGAGACGGGAATCACATGGTTCGTAAAGAGCAGGAAGTGAGTGATAATCTAGCAAAGGTTTAGCTATCTTTATTGGCTGTGTGTGACCTGGGCTGCCACCTAGCACTCGTAAACCATCTTGGCAAGCTATTTTGTGTGCTTGGAAGAAGACTAGGTGAGGGACTTTTCCCACGATCAGGAGCTTTGAAGTAGAAATGTCATGGCTCAGGTGATGAACTTAGGAGCTACCAGTGATGCTCAGAACCCTCTTCAAGCAGAAGTAGCAGGGATCCTAGGCAGAACAACACACATTCCAATTCTGGGTTCAATATACCTTTCCACAGCCCAAAGCTGGCTCCAAGATGCATGTACAATGATACCTCTCTCCCCCAAGGCGGGGGAGGGCGAGGCTAGCACATTAATTGCAATATTGTTTCTCCTCAAGGCTCCCCTCCCCACCCCGGTTTTTAAAACATGCCGAAACTCGCAAGAGGAAAATGAAGTTCTCAATCTGTATCCTGAAAACTCATCAACTTTTAAACATTTTAAAAAGAATTTTGTTCAAGAGGTTCCGGAACTCCATTTGGGTGTGTTTCCCCAGAAAAAAAGCCCTGCTTCTCCCATTACCACCTGACTGTGAGGAGTGTGAGTGGTAAAGTTCATATTACACAGAGATCTGAGATCAAATTCTGCAGTGTATTGTTTTTAACCTTTAAAAGTGCTACGAAAAAGCCCAATTTTTATCTAGGCCACAGAGATTTTGGAGGGAAGATAATCTTTTTTTTCCTGTGCCATTTTCATGACAGAACTGTGGCTGTATTGTTTTCTCCTGCCAGGGCCAAAGACAGTAGTATTTGAGGGTACAAGGGGGGGGGGCAATCAACTCCCCCTCCCAGCCCTTCTCCCTCTATCACACTCAGCTGCTTTTTAAGGCTGAGAAATACACTGGGAGATCCAATCACAGACCCCCCCCAGAGGCGTCGACTTTTAAAATACCCCGGGGGGGGGGGCGGGGGCTCTTGTATGCGTGCGCTGGGACCATGTTCCCGCCGCCCCCCCCCCCGGACTGGCCTAGCCTGGCCACTTCTGCCTCCCAGCGTGCCAGGTCAGTCCCGGGGGGGGGAGGCGGCGGCAGCCGCCGGCGGGCGGGCAAACGAGGCGGCAGCCAGCGCCTGCCCCACCGCCTCCCCCCACCGCCTGCTCCTGCCTCCATTCCTCCGCCCAGCATGCTGGGCATTTGCCCAGCTGGTTCCTGGACGGAGGGAGGGAGGAACGGAGCAGGGGGAGAAGCGGTGGCGGCGGCAGCCGGCCAGCCAGCCGGCCTGGATGCTCCATTTTCCCGGGGGTGGCTGAGCCCCCCCTGGGAAATTTCAGGGGGGGGGGCTCGAGCCCTCGAGCCCCCCCGTAGTTTACGCCTATGCCCCCCCTATAATGTGTAGTTTGACTTTGAGATGAGTAAGGAAGGAGATTCTGGAGTGCTTACCCAGAAAATACCTGTACAGGTTCCCTATTTCTCCATTATGGAATTATTTCATGCCAGTGATGGTAGCAGCTATTCATTCAACAGGTCCTGTGGTCAGAAGTAGGGACCCGCCCCCCCCAGTTGCCCAGTTTCTGGCAGCATGCCCATGTGGAAGCTCAAGTGAGGACTGGCCTCACCATGAAACACCTCCAACAGTGAAAATCGGATCTAGGCTCATCAATAAGATGACAGTCCCTTGTGATATTGATCGCTTAAAGTACACAGAGATACTGCTGGTTTTTATGGTGAAGGTTTCTTTGTATTTTAACATATACTTATGATTTGCCTTGATTTGTAACATCCTATAACTCCATGCTCACATTAATAACCATGATATGCAATGATCAATTTTTTTAAAACATAAACTTGACCGACTGCCTGAAGCAGTCCATTTAAGGCAGCAGATTTCAGAAAATATGTACTCTCCTCTCTCTCTCGGCACCCCCCATTCCAGAATATGGTACAGGGGCTGTGGCTCAATTCTAGAGCATCTGCTTGGCATGCAGAAGGTATGGCCTGTTAAAAGATTCCCAGTATGACCAGTTAAAAGATCTTGGCAGCAGGTGATATGAAAGACCTCTGCCTGAAACCCTGGAGAACTGCTGCCAGTATGAGTAGACAATACTGCATTTGATGGACCAAGTATGGCAGTTTCATGTGTTCATTTTGACCTCTCTCTTCAGTTTTGAAGCTCTTGGGGAACACTACACTTCCAGTGAGTATAAGCATTATTCCACAGCTATATAACAGATGCTTGCATTGCAGAGGAATTCCAAGTTAAGCCACTTCTTGGCAACATCGTATTTTCAGGTCCTTTCCAAATATGCAACTCTCAACATTCCCTCTTCAATGGAGATGATACTTCAGATATGACTAAGGATTTCAGGGGGAAATTTCCTCTTCAGCAAGAAACAGCATGCTATTTAAGTAACTCTGGCTCCTTCCCCTCATCCTGGCTCCATATTACATTAAAGCAGGCTGTGCAGAAAACTTTTCAAATGGTTTCACTCAAGGCAGAGGGAGGGAAAGGAGAGAGAACACCACACTCAGGCCCCCAAGCAGGAAGGGCATAAAAAACAAAAGCGGGAAGCACATTTACTGCCTAAGTTGAGGAATGGAGAGTCCTAAATGTGGAACTGCCTGGTAGGTGAGCCAAGTGAGGCAGAAACATCAAGATCATTCAAGAAACAATTAGATACCATCACATGTGGAAATGGAGCACTTAAAAAGGAATGCACCCTAATGCTTCCGTAGGCTATTACTCAATGTAAAACTACATTTCTTACAGACTTTTCCAGAGCTGGGAAGTAAGACACAAGGAACCGTCATAGTTATGAATATTATAAAAAACAAAACATTCCCAGTGACAGCACACCAGGCTGGCTAAACAGCTCCTATTTTAATCTCCATCTGCAAGCAAACACCAGTCCCCTATTTCTCCAGGGCTGATGCCTCTCTCAACTGAACTGTGTCTGCAGGAAGTGCTTAATTTGTAAAGCCAAAAGGTGCCAGGGCTGGGATCTTTCTAGCAAAGGCTTCCATGACTAGCTACAAATGTGAACAGCTCAGCTATGGTAACACACTAGTGAAGAAAAAGTTTGCAATATGTCTAAGGTACTTTTCAGTCTGCACTTGTAATTAAGAAAAAAATGCCAACTAAAGCTAGCTCTGCTAAAGACTTGCTAGGGAGTAAGTGAAGCCCCATTTGATACTGTGAAAGAGAAGAACAGGCTATGTGTAAGAGACTTAAGAAAAGCAAAGGTTCGCCTAACCAAGGTAGTATTTAGTACATCTGGTTAGTGAAGCTTCTGCCCATTGCTTTGCCCATTTACACCCTGCTTGAGGACTGTTACAACCAATCAAATTTCACTCTCACACAGGATAATGAACAGGAGGCACATCACAACAGGGAAACGCTTTCAGCCTTTCCAGGTTCAGGACAGATTTTTAACCTCATAGGCAGCAGCATGGGAATTACTGAGCTGCATAACAAGAAAAATCACCTGACAGGAAGCAAAGGAACCAAAGTTTCCCACACTGGTGTCAAGGGGCCAGGACGATGGGCAGCAGACCACCAGGAGAGACCTGGGGCAGAAAATGCAAGCTGAGCACCAGGAGATCTAGAGTAGTAGAAACAAGCAGAGACCCAGAGCCATGGAGTCTCTACTGCTTGCTGACTAACCTGTTCTGCTGCTTCTCTCAGTATGTGTGCAATAAGAGGCCAGTGCGTCATCCTAGCTCTCTGTGCATGAGCAAAGATGCATCAAAAAAAAATACTGGGTCTATAGGTGCTCACAACCTACTAGGTATGGCTCTATGACTCACTTGAGAGTCCTGTCCCATGAGCTGACATTACTGCTGTACAGCAGTTCCCAAAGGGCAGTAGCTGTTCATAATCCCAAGAAGCAGCACTGGATGCTTTCCCTTGCACCAGATTCCCCATTGGGTACCTGACCTTTGCTAAGGTTAATGGGAGAGATCTAGTGTGGAACTAGCAGCCACTTGCCCAAGCGTTTCAAAAACCTGAATATGTTACCAACATGAGTAGCCCTGTAACAGCCATCATCCCAGCTGCTTTAAATACTGTCTCTCTCAAGCACCACATTGGATAGTGTTGAAACTAAACAGACTCTGACAAGGGCATGTCGATGTGCCTTTGATCAGAGCACGTGCTTATTTTTATATAAGCATCTTTAGGTTGTTCTTATCCCCAGAGGAGCCTGAACTGACTTACAAAAAAGGAAAAAGCCCAGTTGCACCTTTATTATTTTGCAGCAGCAGACTCCAGCTAATACAGCTAACTCCTCTGGATCTATGACCACAAAAAAGGAAGATAATCACAAATACAAATAGGCAAAGAAATCAAAGACTGCATGTGCCATTTAGCACATGCAATTTTAGAAATGGCTGTAGAAGACCATGGAATGGAAGACCATTATGCTGTCACAGTCACACATGCCCATCATCATCCTAATATGTATCTGAAGGTATGTTCTGGATAGTTTCAAAGCTTTCTTCCTACCAACATGACAAAGAGTGCCGTATTGCCTTAAAGGCTAGCAAATTAACAGCTTCACAAATTTCGTGAGCCAGAGAAGCTCCTGCAACGCAAGCTCCTGCTTTAGCCACAAGTCTTTTTACTGCTTTAGGTCCAACAGACCAGCATGGTCACCCTACGGAAGTTGTTTCTAACCACAGAGTAACTCCAATTTAAAAAGTTTTCATCGGAACCATTTCAGACCCTATGACATAGTGACTACTCTGATAACAAACTGATGTTTATGTTAAAAACGGAAGTCATAGCAGACCTGCCAAGAAAAGCCTTCTGAGGGACAAAAGTGCATTACAAAGCCATGCTTGCTCCCTGATAACAGATACAAGAAATAACCACACACTGCATCTCCTACCACAAGCATTAAAGAGGACGCTGTTTCAAAATGCATTTTTCAGCACACGTGAGCACCTCCCACGTGATAGAGCAGTTGCTATGGTAATGCTCTTTACTGAACAGCAGCCTAAACTAGTCCATAAACCCATTTACTGATTAGTATGTAAGAAGTGCATGAAAACCACACAGTATACCAGTTAAGGGAACCCCAAATCATAGATATCACCAAGGGGAACACAGTCAGACTTCCTCCTGAATCTTTGAACTCTTCTCCTGTGTGTCTTTTTCATCTAAGGAAGGCAGTCAACATCCTGTTGGGGACCTAGATGAGAAAGGTCAAGGCCCTGGCAGAGAAGCCTCCCAGCTATTGCTGATCTCTTTCGGCATGCCCATGCTAGAGTTGCACAGCTGGTTTGGTACCAAAATTGTCCTCCTAACTGTAGTTAGATCCCTGCAGGACTCATTCCCTTCACCAAAAGCCAGTGCAATACAGTGGTTAGAACACTGGACTAGGATCTGAGAGACCCAGCTTTGAACACCCACTCTGCCATGGTAGCTTGCTGGGTGTCCTAACTACCTCTCAAGGTTGTTGTGAGGATACAATGGAGGAAAGGAGTACAATGTAAGCCACTTTGGGTCCCCACTGGGGAGAAATACAGGGTTTAAATGAAACAAATAAATAAATGCATCACTAGCCGCTGGCCTCCACTCACATATTATACCTTAAAATATTTTAAAGCAATACTATGCATAAGCAAAAATAGGTAAACAAGAATGCATTGATTCATCTGAACTAAACTTGCCTGTTCCACATTCTTACCATTGCCATATTTGTGTTTTTCCCAAGGCTCTCTCCTCCCTTCCCCGTCTCAATGAGCTCAAAATGGCAGGTTAGACCGATAAGGGAATGTATAACAGGAGATAAAGACAATGTCAGAGTCACATATGCAGCACAATGGCTCTCAGAAGCCACTTGCCAGCCATGCTGTTAGTTATACTCCGTAAATTTTTTTCAAATCTAAGCATTATACAAGGACATGTGCATGCAATAAAGCACAGGATACATGCTAATGCATGCTGTTCCATGTATGAATGCTACAATATCAGAGGTGACCCTGACAATCCCATCACAGACGCCAGGGAAGGATAACCCATTTCTAGCCAGCAGGTGATTCTACCCATCACTAAAGCTGCCTTTAACTCAGTGGTGAAGCACATGTTTTGTGTGCAGAAGGTCCCAGAATCAATCCCCAGCACCTGCAATTAAAAGGATTTCCAGTAGTAAAGCTGAGAAAACCTCTGCCCAAGTTTGACAGCCAAAACTGGTCAGAGTTGACAGATGGGACAATGGTCTGACCATAAGCCTGTTTCATATAGACAGACTTGTTTTTATGGAAACTGCCACAAATCTGTCCTTTCCTTTAGGAGGAGGAGAAATTTTTATCACTATGAAGAAACAAAGGGAAAAAGGCATAAAACACTCCTAAGGTTAGAGGCATTCACTAGTTTTGGACGTTCACATCCAAAAGGTCAATCTAGCCTTTAGCTTCAAAAGGCATCCAGCATCCATATTTGGAGAAGAATCATGTGGAAACTAGAGAGCTGGAAATATTCTGGCAAGATTATTGTCCTTCCGCCTCTCACACCTGGTGTCAGCCACATAAGTTATTACCGTCTGTTCCTGCATTGTGTTGAGCTTCCCCTTTAATGCCTTTCTAGTCTTCATGAAATACCTTAGCCACACCAAAGCAATACAAGGTGAACTAAACTAAGTTCACTCCATTTTGTGATCATCTTCTCAAGGACCCATTTGCAAAATATTACAATTTGAAATTTTTAAAAAGGAAAATTAACACAATTCTTCATTGCATGGTTTAAAAATAACTCCGCTATTAATGCAAGGCCCTTTATTTAATCACTGGCTAATTTACTCCTGACAGAAAGTAAATTCCACTATTTTCTGTGAGGCTTTATGAAATTGCCATCATTTTTAATTAATTCTTAATTAAAATATATTACACTACAGCTTCTACCCATCTCTCTTGATATTCTAACATAATCAATTCAAGACCATTTACATATCATTAATTAAAAGCCTTCCCCTCTCATCCTTAAAATCATAATGAGGCTCTATTTCTCATTAGGAGCCTTTACGGGATAAAACAACAATACAGACAAGAATGAATGGAAATTTCAAAAAAAGAGAGAGAGAACACCTTTCATCCCTTAAACCCCTTGAAGTGGACACTGACACAACGGGACAGTCACCCACTTTTAGTAGTTTCTCTGCATCTTGCAGGAATTTTGATCAGACATCATCACCATCCATGTATCAAATTTACAACTTGAAAACTAGTGGCTCCATGGGTTTTTTTGAAATAACTTCGACCCTTCAGGTGACACAGACCACAGATGAAACACAAGGACACAAAGAGGAACACCATAATTTAATGCTTGAAGGTGCAGAACAGATCCAAACAGACTAAAGTATTAGCATTCCTCATCTGTCCCTGCAATGTATACTTGTTATCAGAATAACAGAAGACTTTGCCATAAGAGTCTCCTTGGAATACTGGCCACAGCATACATCTAAAATGCTCTGAACAGCACATCAATAGAAGCAGAGATTTACAAGCTCACAAGCAGTAAGACAACACAGTTATGTTTGACCAAAGTTATGTTTGACCAAAGCTATCTTATGTTTGACCAAAGCTATGTTATGTTTGACCAAAGCAGTTATGTCTGACCAAAGCTAAGACAACATATTGGACTACCAAAGGAGTTTCTCATTATCATCCAAATTCTAAGACTTTAAAATATGCTTGAGAGAGAACCAGTAGCACGAATGTCAAATTTACATGCATTGTTGTTTTCTAGTACCTGCCAACAGCCAGATGAAATATACCACATTTATTCTTGTAAGGAAGGGCTGAAACAGACAAGATAGTTCCAATAATTAAATTCAGAAGTCAAGGTATGTTTCACGCATTCGTAAATGAGCTGTGATATACGATGCTGCTGTAAAGAATTACCATTTATTGGTAATGAAAGGTAAAAATTAACCATCTATTCAGTCTCCCCCCTCCCCCTGCTGCCTTACAACCCTGCAAGTTTTAAAGCTGTATGCGCATGGCAAGGTTCATTGTAATTTACCATTCCTAAACCACTTCTATTCCATATTTTGGTGATGGGTTATGAAATTAATACAGCCTTGGCTACAATTACTTTTATGTCTGGTGTAAAATAAAATTTCATTGTGGGTCTTTTTTTAAAAACTTTGAACTATCAGGGGAAACAGCTCTCTCTTGAAACAAGGGCTTTCAAAAGTAGAAAAGAAGCCTAAATTCAAGTCTCTAGTTTTGTGGCTTGTCTTCTGTTGCCTTCCTGCTTCTGTTTTCTAAGAAGAAAGAAATGGTTATTAATATTATTATTCTCAAATTTCTAGTTGAAAACAAGAGAGACAGAGACTGTATTGCAGAACCAGACAGGTAACAAACACAAGTCACAGACAAAAGGAGCAGGTCTGCGCCTTGGAAATTTTATGCAGATATATTGTCACCAACATTAACATTATATCTCAGCACCGCATATCAGGCAAATCAGATTTATATCACTGTCGTCTGCTGATCGCAGGTGCTTCACCACAGCTTGTCAAGACAGCCTGTCTGAGTCTTCACACGTCAGATAGAATCAGAGCACTTGGTGTTTTGGTCTGTTGACAGCAATTTATTTTGATGCGTTGTCACAATATGGAATTCTTCTATGCTCGGCACCAGGGTGCCAGGAAAAGTCCTACCGTACTTTTCCAACTGCCAGATGCTACAGGTTTGGGAGGTAAGGGGGAAGTTTGCAGGTAGGGGGTAGGAAACTTTATGTTTAAACCAAATCACAAGCATTTTGAAGACAACATAGCTAAAGCTAAGGTGGGCTGGTTACATTACTCTGGGAGGTGATAAATTTCTCTCCACAGGGGGGTGTATTTCTAACAGCTATGAAAGATGGGGTGGTAAGGCCATTCCCTAAAGAAGGTCACTCTGGACCCAAATAACCTAAATAACTTGTGTCCAACACTACTTTCCTGGACAAGATGCTTGAGCAGGTGGCAGCTTCAGGCAGTTTTGCAAGAGATGAATTATCCAAACCTGTTTCAATGTGGATTCAGGCCTGGGTTTAGTAACAGAAACAGCTTTCGTTGCCCTAAACAATTACCTTCTCCCTGAGAGTAACAGTAGAGTGTGTCCCTGTTGATTCTCTTGAATTTTAATACTATCAGCATAGCAGAATGTGGATGACATCCAGCTCTGCTTCTCCCTAACAGCCAAAATGGGCGACCCTGTGGCATTCATGAACAAATGCCTGGGGGAGGTAATGGGATGAATGGGGCCTATAAAACTGTTTGTCCAGACAACACTGAGGTGCTGAGGGTTAATGACAAAGTCCCTTGAGCTCTGACCCTAAAGGAGGACCTGTAGGGCTTGGGGATATTATACAACTTACAGTTGGAGGCTCAGGTAGGGATCTCTATCGGCTTTAGCCAGTAGGGATCTCTATTGGCTTTAGCCAGTATGCCAGTTATGGCCATACCTTGAAAAGCCTGACCTGACAGTGGTGATCCATGCTCTGATCTCTTCCAGGTTAGATAACTAATGTGATTTACATGGCACTGCCTTCAAAAACTTCAACTGCTCCAAAATACAGAAGCCAGGTTAGTGAGATTGTATCACCCCTGTGCTGAAAGATTTGCACTGGCTACCCACCTGTTTTAGGTTCTTATCTTTAAAGCCCTATGTTTCGGGCTGATGCACTTGAAAGATTATTCAGACTGCCTGCTAAAATCTTCTTCCCAAGCCCTGTTCTCTGCACTTACAGAAGCAGCAGTGAAGAGAAAAAGAGAACAGATTGGATTTATACCCCGCCCTTCACTACCTGAAGGAGTCTCAGAGTAGTTTATAATCTCCTTTCCCTTCCCCTCCTACAACAGACACCCTATGAGGTAGATGGGGCTGAGAGAGCTCTTTCGAGAACTGCTCCTGAGAAAACTTGTAACTGACCCAAGGTCACACCAGCAGCTGCATGTGGAGGAGTGGGGACTCAAACCCGGTTCTCCTAGATTAGAGTCTGCGCTCCTAACCAGTATGCTGGCATCTACCATAGCATCTCTTATGTACCAGTCCAAAATACTTCTTTTCATCCAGGCTTCTAATTAAAGTATTCAAATTTTTAGCTGTTTTTTTTACATTGCGTTCCTAGCATTAGGCTATTTTATGAGTATCATTTTAGGCCGCTGAATTTTTATGGCTTATTTAGAGATCAATAATCTTATGTGGTAATAATTTTACTGTATTTGTTTTTATTTTGAGAGACGCCTCAATCAAGTCCCGAGAAAGATGCCATACGTATTTCCAGAACAAAGCTCGATCCTTAATATACAGGGGGCAGATAACCAAAGGTCAAGAGAGCTGATGACATACTGCCCATCCCAAACCGATGAAATCATAATGTCATTTTCAGATGTGGACATATAATCTGTGGTAACTTCAACATAAAATGTGGTCCCAGGGTAGGTGGGTGGGAAACGATTTAAAGCTTTCGATAACAATTTCTTCCAGCATATTTTGTCCTGACAAGCAGATGCACGCTTCAAATAAGGCAGAGTTCTGGATGTGATTTTTTAAAAATGAAAACTTTACACCAAAATTGCAGCAGCTGATCTTTCAGATTCTAATTTAAACAAGGAGAACAGAGGTAAGAGTGTCAGTTAGAACTGGGAAGACCCAACTTCAGATCTCAACTATCCCATGAAGTTTACTGGGTGACCTTGAGCCAGTCACTCTCAGCCTAATCAACACACAGGATTCTTGTGAGAATAAAAGGGAGGAGAGACCCACCATGTAAGCCAACCTGAACCCTTTTGAAGAAAGGTGGCATAAAAATGTAAGAAAAATAGAATCATAGAGTTGGCAGGGGCCATACAGGCCATCTAGTCCAACCCCCAGCTCAATGCAGGATCAGCCTAGAGCATCCCTGACCAAGTGTTTGTCCAGCACTGCTTAAAGACTGCCAGTGAGGGGGAGCTCACTAAATACATTCTAGCATCTTCAGGAAGGCCTCTGTAATAGTAGCAGATTAAGTGAAAGGATGCTAGATCCTGGAGTAGGGAAGAATGGTTTATTGGAAGGCCACTTTCTCACCCTTCGGGGACACATCCTCATGCTATATGGAAAAGTCCCAAAACACAACATGCTACAATGTGCCATATTTTTGGCAAGTGCCCCATGGTAAGAAAAACTAGATGTCTGAGTGTGCCATCTATGCTCATGCTGTAGCTACCATTAGATCTGTTGGTCACAGACTTATTTGAAATTTTATCTGGTGGGTAGCATTACTCATGGAATTTCAATCACAGCCATCAGATGTTAGTGGTTTCCCAAACCTTCCAATTTTTTGGATTGATTTTGGATACCACATACAATTACAGAAAGGCTTGCATCTCTGAAATACATGCATGTACATATACCCAGAACATATCTACCAATCAGACCATCACATCCAGTCACAGTACCTCCTATCCTCTGTTTCTGAAACTGACCAGGTCCCCGGAGCCTATTGCAACTATGGAGAACCTTGCTATGAAAGTTTGGGGAAGAGGAAAGGGTTGTTTGTTGCCTTTTTATCCTTGCGCCCTCCTTCCCTGGCAGACAAGATCTCCTATATTACATCCAAGCACTTCATACTGGGGAACAACATCCATCTAGGATCACCTAATGGAGTTTAGATCACCACATCATACTATACTGATGCTGAAAGAACAGTGAAAAGGACGGACTTCACAACCTTTTCATTGTGTGCTGCCAGGTGGCAATTTTATGTGCCATTAATGCCATGCCAGTGACAGAATACAAAACCAAGCAGTGGCAGTTACTCCATATTAACATCTATCATATGGCAGCTACACTGGCTCCCAAGTAGTTTCCAGTGCCAATTCAAATTGTCGGTGCTTACCTTTAAAGCCTTAAATGGCCTGGGACCCTCATACCCTCAGGACCACCTTTCCTGACATGATCCCCCCCCCCCATCTTTTCCGATCTTCAACGCAGAATTTATTGAAGGCTCCCAGTCTATGAATTGTGTGCCTTATGTCAACAAGTGTGAGGGGCCTTCTTGGTAGTGGCCCCCATCCTGTGGAACCAGCTGCCTGGACAGGTACACGCCTTGTGGAACCTCCCCAGGTTCCACAGGACATGCAAGACTGCTCCTTTTCACATGGCCTTTGGGTAACTGATCTACCAGGCAGCTAGTTAAATTATGCTCCAGCTATGTCTTCACCATCCATGTATCCTACCCCACTTGATAGCCGATAGATTTTAACCAAGACAGATTGTTATAATAATTTTATATTTTAAAAATTTATTCATTTCATTTTTATACTGTTTTATCTGGTGTATTTTATATGCAGGGGCATAGCCAAGAATTCCTGGGGGGTAGTGGTGGGGTGGGACGGGGGCAGGAAAGCGGTGCCAGCAGTGGGCTGCCTTGATTACTCCCCTCCACCTGGGGCTGCAGCCATGGAGGAGCATGTGTAGCCAGCCAGCCAGTGGGCAGGGAGGCGCCTCTCCTCCTTCCCTGCCTCTGGCCTGCCAGCTGCCCTTTGTATGCATGCCTCCAACCACACGCCCCTCCTCCCTTTCCTTCCTCCTCCAGCCGCACGCCTCTCCTCCCTTCCTGCCTCCAGCCTGCCAGCTGCCCTTTGGACGCATGCCTCCAGCCGTGTGCCTCTTCTCCCTCCCTGCCTCTGGCCCACCAGCTGCCCTTTTGACAGAATGCCCACCCCTGCCAGTGGCCATTCGCAGTGCAGAGGATGGGAAGGCAGGTGGGGTGGGTAGGTGAGACGGGGGTCTGTGAGGCACTGGAGCGGCTGGTAGTGGTGGGTGTGGCTAACAAGTGAGGAAAACATGGCCCTGAAATACCTCCCCATATCTACACACTTGTTTACATGTTGTTAGCCACCTAGAGTCCTGTTCAGGGGACAGGGAGTGAGATATAAATCTAATTAAATAAATATTCATTTGGGAGAAAAGCAGTCACAGCAGTATGGGACAAACTTCTCCTTTCTGCAAGGTGCAACAAGCATACATTGCCACCCATCTACTTCTTCAGACAGAGAGAAAAAGCTTGAGGGCTCTGATCTAACACATATGCAAGGCTTTTCCACCAGACCAGAGGCTTAATGTTACGGCCTGGGTTCTGTTTTAATGCCAGTGCTTGGCTTTAGAAAACATGAAGCTAAGTTTTAACGTGTTTGTATTTAACGTGTATTGTATTGCTTCCATTTCTCCCAGGAAACTGCAACTCTTGTACTACAGGGAAAGAAAGACACATAAATAAGAGATATTTCTTACAGAGCATACCCCACCCATGGGGAATTTGCTTATCTCACAGACTGATTTATGCAACAAGCTTGGAGCAGAAGACTAAGCTTAGCGTTCAGATGTACCAACCACACCTTGGAATCAAGAGTTTCAATATCCTGTTATTGCAGGATAGGTTGTTCCCTAAATTTAGAGAATACAGAGTTCTTTTGAGCATGTGTAACATTTCTTTACCTAACCTTTCCTGACCAAAGTCTTGCCCACATTTAAAAGATTATTCATTAGATTTTTTTTAGTCGCTGCTCCTCCAAAGGGTTTCCCAGTGACTTATATTAAAACCATATAAATAAAATAAAAACAACATAAAAACAAATAACAAATATAAAATATTAACATTACAATATTAAACTCTTAAAATAATGAACAGCCCAAACATGTGAATTACCCTCCAAAGGCCAACCTTATACAATTTGGCCTTGCATGCCCTGTAGAAACTAAACAACTCTTGAAGGACACAGATACCATCTGAAAGTGCATTTCACATGCTAGGAGCCACAACTCAGAAGGCCCTTCCACTAGTAATAGCTAACCAAGCCATTCCGGGACCAGGCACCTGCAAGAGGCCCCTAGACGACGACCGAAGGGAGCACAGGGGATTGTAATGGGAGAGGTGGTCCCATCCTCATAATCTCCAGAACCTTCCACACTGAAGTGCTTATTCAAATTTCAGAAGATCTCTTACATTAACCAGCCTCAATCAGGATATCAATTTACTTTAGAACAAAACCAGGCCCTCAAATATCAAACTTGAAACTTTATTCATCACACTCACATTTCAGACAATTCACACCCACCCACCACCTCTGACCCTCTCCTCTACAAGGTCAGTTTTTTCCCACACACACATGGAAGAGATGGGATTCCCTACCAGCCATTGATTTTGCAATATGTAAACATTTGAGTTGTGTGCAAACACACACTTTCTCCTTGTACAACGAGCTTTACAGCCACTATGCTTCTTTATAAGCCAAGTGGTGCTTACCTCTCCCAACAAGTGGTATTCAGAGATATACTGCCTCTGAACCTGGAGGCTCAATGTAGTTATTACAATCTATAGCCATTGAGAAAGATATGAAATTACCCTGACTCCTTTAAACCCATCACCACATTATGTGGCTTATAATTTCTAGAATTCAACACAATATAATGCAAAGAAATGCTGTCATGTATCCTAAATCTACTGCTAGTTGATTTTCATGTGGTGACTAATGTCCTTTTAAAAGCTGTCTATTCTTTCTGGTGTACACCTGTATATTTTTATATTCTCATTTTAAATTTTATGCTTCAACTGGTATTAACTAAGGATGAGGAGCATGTACTGGGAGGTGCTCGTAAACCTGAAATACCCCCCTGCCTTTTATAAGGATAAAAGAGTTAAGTAATGTCAGGGAATTCTTTTTGAGGGCTGATTGATTAAAAACATCCACAGCCACGCGCAATCCCTTTTTAAAAACCAGGCTGCCTTTCCCAGCCTGTTGTCTCTGTGGATATTTGCCTTGTTTCGTTATGAGTCTCCTGGCACTTCTAATAGAGCTTCCAAATGCAAAAAAAAACACACAGCAGAGTTGCACTGCCAGGTGATAACCTTCACATTTTACTCTTCATTCATAATGAAAATTAAGGGGGCCTGACCGGCATGCCAGAGAGCTCTTCAGGAGCACACACAAGCAAATGTAGCTATCTAAGCAAGCAGCAGCAGGTTTTATGGTCATGATCTCAGCCTGTGGTAAAACTGGATCCAACCCAAGGATTACCCATTCTGGCTCAGTTCTGAAGTCCTTCAAGCAACACACACGTATTCCAAGGAGTACACAAAACCATCACTGTTTGGTTATTTGTATTTTTACAGGACTTGGTATAAGATAGGAGTTAAAAGATCCAGGATGTCACTAATTCAAACCTTGCCTCTGCCACAAACTCACACACAGTGCAGTCCTAAGAACATTCTCCTGGGAGTAAGTCCAAACTTTAGTAAGATTCTGAGTAGACCTGTTAAGGATTACTTTCTAAGTGGCCTTAGGCAAGCCATTTTCTCAGCTTCAGCTCTACCATTTGCAACATAAAGATATTAATACTGCCTAAGGATTACAGTAATATATATGAAGCACTCTGAACACTGAAAACACTAATATGTGCATGATCACATTATGCCCTGGCCCTTATTTATCCAAA
The DNA here is from genome assembly GCA_029233225.1 of Lepidodactylus listeri. Taxonomy (NCBI): domain Eukaryota; kingdom Metazoa; phylum Chordata; class Lepidosauria; order Squamata; family Gekkonidae; genus Lepidodactylus; species Lepidodactylus listeri. The sequence goes on from JARCFY010000014.1 coordinate 27,998,035, forward strand.
AAGGGGTAGGACACTCAATACTGCTATGAACTGGAGGATGGGCAAAATGAAAATCATACAACCAGAGACCCAGAAAAACAATTTGAAAATGGTATGGGTTAAGTTTCCAAAGTGATAGTACAGTAGGAGCCACAATACACCCCTGCAGGAGAGGCCATTCAAAAGCATCACAGCCACAGAAGAGAAGACCTTGATCCTTTTTGAGGGCTGAGCTCTAGATCAGCTCTTATTCAAAATGGCCAGTGATCAGTTGATCTCAGAGCGTCTAAATTAGGGTTGAAGAGCTCCAGGAGGCTAGGCATCTTTAAAAAAATATAAACTTGGCATAGAAACCCTAGTGCCAAGGTCCAAGGGGGATCAAAGGCAGGCCTCTCCACCCTATTAAGTCCATGCCTCATTAGTACACCTTCATCTCCCTCTTCTTCTAACTAGGCTCTCTAGAAAAATCTCACCGGTTCCCAAAGTTTGCAAAACATACTTGGCCCTCTGGTCTAAGTCATGCCGTCCTCTTTATACCCACGTACAATAAATACAAAGGTATTCCTGCACCAAGCTGCTCATGGGAAAGCCAGCTTGCAGCCTCCCAATTTAGAAAAGAAAAGCATCAACATATCATGAATTTGTAGATGGTGATTCTGAAGCAAAAGAAAAACAAAATGAGGGATGTGGGTTAACTACCGCATAGAGCCAAATCACCAAACATAAAATAATGCTGTAATCTCATAATCAACTTTTAAGGAACAGACCTGATATGCTAAGTGTTGTTACAGAAGAAGTGATTTCATCCTCATGTTTACAGAGCGAACACATGGGCCACTGCTAAGAAAACCACATTCCTGTAAGTGCCATTGTCTATGCTTCAGTGGAGCTAAGCTGGGGAGAAGAGGAGTATTGCAGAGATTCCACCCAGAGCGCATCAAGCTGTGTGGAAGGGAACACATCAGGCATTTACCCAGTCAATCATCCTCCACTCTGCTCTCACACATGCTACCATGGGAACTCAGGAAATGGGAACCCCACCTCCAGCCTGACATAAGAGCATGATACATACAGTGGAAGGATGTTGAGCTATAACTTGAAGGCTTTTGCCAGTGCTTTCACACACCCAGCTTTTTCCTGCTTGCTGTACCCTGAGATGGCTGATTCCAAGTAGCTGCAAATGAGTGACTAGACGAAGGCAACAACAGGTCATTCCCTGTAACCAGTGCTCCTGTATCTCTCAACTAGGTGGCATTACTACTTGCCATCCCAAAAGTCAAAGGAACAGCTTGAACAGATAAAAGAAAGGGGAAACAAAGAAGGAAGATTTTGAAGGATTAAGGGGTTTTTTTTTAGCAAAACAATATGGGATTAACAACTAGTGAGAGCCACACTGATTTCAATAATTGTTTTGAAGAATTATAAGATTCCGCAAAACATGTATTGTCTTATTTGTGTTGATCATCATACTTCAAAAAGCCTCCTGGAGATTACTGGCCATTTCTAATTGCCTGAAATAAATAAGCCAAAAGAAATTTAACATAAAATCTTATATGCTTAGGACTAGCTACTGATCCTCTGGGGGTGCTCAGAAAAGGAACTGCCCTGCACTATCCTTGGATGTAACACGTTTCATACAGCCTAACATTCACTATCCCTTAGGCAAGCCACAAAAATGAAAAGATTTGGTTAAATATTTTAATAGTCAACAGATAGTATGCTTTAATACTCAATAGATTTAGTTACAGAAACAAATTAGTTTCACAATTTCACAGTAACTGTTAGGTTTTCTTAAAAATGTAAGAAATTAGTACAACTTTTAACTATGTTAGGCAAGGCTTGTGTAAATGTGAAAGAATCACTGAACAGTTCTTGTTTTTGGCCAGCCAACAATTCCAACGCACTGTAAAAAAATGAAACTCAAAAACAGAAAAAAAAAACCCAGACACACACCATTTTAATAAGTCACAGGCTTTCCCCCCTGCTTTTTAAGGCAGTTGTATTAAATAGGAAGCAGGCCAACTCTTTATAAACACAGATTATAAAACTGAGATGCCTGCTGCTGTAGCAGGCAGTTGATAGGAGAAGCTCTGCTTGGCTGATAAACATTGCCCCCAACTGCTACATGGGAAGGGAATAAGCAGCCCTCCCTCCTGCCCTTGACAATAAATAACACCAAAATGAAATGACAAAGGAAAGCTATCGCTGACAAAAAGACGTTCTAGTCTTCAGGGAATATTTGCTGATATTTGACCACAGTCAATTGTCTGGTACTCCAACCCTAGTATCCAATCCAGAAGCCATGCATGCCCACTCTGCTCTGTAGCATAACACACAGTATTGGCAGGGATGCCCAGCAAAAATGACAGGTATCTTGAGACAGACCCTAATGGGTCACCATGATGCCTAATTACAAATCTCCAAAGTATGGCCAAGCTGTACCTTCTTACACCAACACTTACAGATATGCCTTTGCTCATAAACGATCAGATACTGTAGTCAATGGAGTACACTGGGCCACAGAAGAAGTACAGAAAGGACTTGGAACCACCACCAATACTGGGGGGGAAAACCATCTTAAAAAGCAGGATATCCTGAAGGTCAGGATCCAAGTCAGAAGGGTCAGGGCTACAGACTGTGCCCGATGAAGTACTCTGTCAAGGACACAGCAGGCTCACCAAGTAGGTTGAAGTCTGTCTCATAGTAATACATTACCTAAAAGGGCTGCTGGAGAATTTTAAAGGAATACAGGACAGCACAGCTCAGGAGATGATGGCTGTTCTCTTCTCACATTGACAGGGAACAAGCCTATTGTTTGTGGTGAGGATTTTGAACAGAGGAGCAGAGAGACCCTGCTGTGTGTATCACAGCAGTTTTTTCAGATGCGACAAAGAAGCAATTCCCCCAGTGGCCCCTGTTCAGTTCAAGCAGGTGTGTTAGCCTCACAAAAGGGGCACAGCATCCACTATTTCAAAGATATACCTTGCCAACAGGGAAGGTAATGGATACTCTTTGCCTGTTGAGATGGGGTAAAGGCTCCCCCCCCCCCCCCACGACTCCATCACTAGGTCCTACCTTTATCAAACAGGCTAGCCATTAAAAATAAACAGGGTGAACGCGCACCTCCTTTTTAAAAATCCCCAGATCTGCAGTACTAGAAGCACTGTCATGAAGTTTAAAGAATGATTTGCAAGTGCTTATGTCTTCAAACATACAAGTTGCAAAAAAGCAACAGCAAAAGAAGCCACTGAGGAAGCAATCCCCCCACGTTGCACAAGGTAATGCACTGATGTTCGTAACAAATGCAAGAGACTCTCTCTGCAGAGGCTCTTTTTATTTCCCCGCAGGGTTAATCCAGTTCTCTCATCCATGGCTCCCTCCTCTCTGCACAGTCAGGAACTGCCCAGCCAGAACAGTTTGCAGTAAATAGCCCTGTGTGCAAGACAATCTACTCTCTTTATCTGAAGCACAAGGCAAAACACGGCGCATTATGGACTTTCACATTCTCAGGAGCTGCATGTGTTCACAGACAAGACAGAGAGTTGACCTCTAGGTGTTTGGGAGGCTGAGATACAATTGCATTTATTGTGCTATGGGCAGGTAGGCAGGCCTTAGTACAAACCACACACTGCAAGCAAACAGGAGAGGTTCATACATCATAGTAAGGTTCATACACCTAAAGAGTTCTAGGAAAAGTCAGCAGAATCCAGGCTGATGTCTTTTCAATATTCCCCCCCCCCCATTTCTCTTCCCCCTCCTTAAACCCTTTTGCCTGTCCTGGCACTACATGACATCAAGGCAGCTCTGCCAGTTAAGACCCAAGGCTTCCCACCACTATCACAAAATGCCTTAGCAGTACATTGTTTATACATACGTGTAGGTGTGTATTTGGCCTTTCAGAGACTCTAGGGATTTCGTTTGTTTCTTTGGAAAGCCAGTAATGAGGATGTGAACAGCAAAAGTTAAGTTCCGAGATACATTAGTATTTTTCCAGGTAATAGATAGCCACATAATAAGTATGAGTTTACAATGATTTAAGATTTAGACTATGTAAAATTAAAACACTGGTGCTTCATTATGTCCAACCCATAGATTCCTGTGGATATTAAGCCATCCAGCAAGAATATATATTGAGCTGAGAAGGATTCAGATTTACAACAGACAGCAATCTACCAACTTTGCATTAGCTAATATAATAGTGCAGGGAGAGAACAGAGACAGTGGAAGAATATTTTTGGATCGGTAACTATACACCTGCTCTTATGCACATTACCCTGCATACCTTGTGGACGTTGATCTGACTGGCTGAGCAGCTGAGGTGTGTTCCACAACGGGTGAAGGTGAAGCACTGTAAGTGGCATGCTACTGAATTCAAATCCAGATCCTCCTTAATTCACAAGTGATTTCTATTTTACACAGGCTTTCAACATGGGGCTCTCAAGTGCAATAATCAAATCATATCACCTTACACAAAATTAAAAGTGCTATGTGCATTCTCTGTTGCCAGTATAAAATGCAGCAAAAGCTACCCAGTGAAGATTCTTGGTTCCTTAAACGGAAACCAACCTTCATTTCATGTTCATTCTTAAAAACACTTCCCTCTCTCCTGTGGACTCCAATCCTGAAACTGAAGAGCAACCATATCAACAGCCTGAGAATGGAAAACAAGGAGACCAGTGAAACTATTTCTTTGCAAGGAAAGCAGTGCTCACAGGACTTTTATGCATGTGCCTTTGAGCCACAGCCCCTCTCCAAGAGCTGCCATCTTTACTGGGTAGCTTTTGCTACCTTTACAGTGGCAACAGAGAATGCACACAGCACTTCCCCCCACACCTTCCTTGCCTCAGCCTTCCCTAGCTACTGCTTCCCCACCATCCAAGGGCTTTTCTTAATTGGTACTGATAGACAGTTATATTATTATAACATTGTAACAATTGATTTCAACAGTGTATTAGTTCCCAGCTTTCTTTTTTTTTTTAAGTTTCACCCTTGTGAAACAGATTGTACATCCTGCACACCTCTCTCTTATAATTCTGGAACTAAAAAGGCTACAGACTTTGAACTAATGCACTGTTGTAATAGATTGATACAATGTTCATGCACTGTAGCAATTTATCAATTACTGTTGGGGGGGTTAAATCAGGAAATAGCCCAGGCCCAAAGGAATAGCCGCAGAGGCTCAGGTAAAGCATTTGGCACCAAGGGGGGCAGGACCTGCAAAAAATGGGACACCTTCCCGTCCACACCACACCCAAAGCTACTTTAACTGTGAGCTTTCCAAAAAGGTCACACCAAACCAGGTGTGGAAAAATCACAGCAAACTGAAGGAAAATGTAGAAGCAGGACACCTAGAGAATAGTGTCATGCAGATGGCCCTGGAAACAGTGCTGTAAGAAGTTCAAGATGGAGCAAAATCTCTGTGTGGAATCAGCCTAAATTACTTAGTTATCAGACAAGGATGGTAGTTCCACATTTACACAATATCTTAAAGCTCTTGCCAAGTCCTGTCCCTTTTTGGGCATAAAAGTGTCCTCCAACACCTAAATGAGAACACCACAACAAAGACTATGAACATCTCACATGCTATGAGAAATGAAGCCCAGACAAGTACTTAAGTCACAGCATACAGGGGAGAAGGGCCCCGAGAAGAAATTTACGTATTCAAGATCGAAGTCTGACTTCTACACTCCCCCAACTCACACAGGGAGTACAGGAGTGTCAAGAAAAAGCTTCTCATGCATTAACAAGAGCGAGCTGTTGCCCTCTTTGTAATCTCTATTAATATCCAGCCCAGGCTCTGGAACGTGCTCAGAAATTTGTGGGCTGGGCTTTTTACTCTTCATTAACTTTAATCTTGAGCTGAAGTTTTAGAAGATGGTGCTGTGCTTCACAAGGAGCTTGCCCTCCCCTTCTTGAAACTAAATCTGATCCTTTTGTTTCTATATTATGAGAAATGAACAATTTCCATAATGTATTTTGCCTAACAAATAAAACTTGGCGTCCCCTATACAGGAAAAAAAGGCTAGGCAAAAGCTTTCCAGCTATAGTGGTTGGTCTATAAAGAAAGGAATGCTCACCTCTCTCAACTGGGGAACAAGCGTTTCTTGGCAGTGCAGTTTGGCAGAAGACTTCAGGAACAAAAAGGGGAAATGGAGTCTATAAAAGTTACCATTCTCTAAAACAAGGACGTCCCTAAACGGAGTGTGAACTTTTTAAGAAGGACTTGCGGATACTTCTACAAGATGGCTGTGACAAGGATAGGGTCAGTCTCAAAATGAATGCCACGGGGGAATTTCGAAGCCAAGCAATGAAAGCAGCTGCTTTAGAATGGGATCTTCTCCTCTATTTTCTCACAACGATCCTGTAAGGTAGACTAGGCTGAGAGTACATTACTGACCAAGGTCAACCAACAAGCTTCCATGATGGGGTAGGGAGTTGAACCTGGAATTTTCCAGATCTTAGTCTGACCCTCTATCCCAGGGGTGTCAAACATGCGGCCCGCAGGGCCCCAATCAGGCCCACAAGGCCCTGGCTGTTTCTTACTTCCATCTGCAGCTTTGCTGCTGCCGCCATGTTGTAACTTGCTTTACCAGTCTCTCTCAATTGAACAGGAGAGATTGATAGGCAAGGCTCTCCTGTGTGATTGAGAGAGTCTAGTAAAGAACCGGCTGAGGCTCCTCCCCTTTAGTCTCCCAGGGAGAGGGAGGGAACAGCCAGAGCTCGCTTCCAGGCAAGGCTGCAGGAGACAAAGGGTAGCCTTTCTTGTACCTCCGCTACCTAACATTACATTTTATGACACACATGGCCTGGTCCAACAAAGGCTCATTTATGTCAGATTTGGCCCTCATAACAAATGAGTTCGACACCCATGTTCTATCCATTATATCAGTGTTTTTCAACCTTTTTCGAGCTAAGGCACATTTCTTTCATTGAAAAAATCCCACGGCACACCTGACAATATCTCACGGCACAGTGGTTGAAAAACACTGAAATACAAGATAAATGGGTCATTAGTTGCCTCAGCTCAAGTATTAACTATGACAGTATTACAAATACACGTAATAGCCACTCAACTTGAAATCGTAAGTTACAGATCCAAAGTGTAATGGCTCCTTCCCATAACATTGACCTGAGTTTCAGAAGAAATATAATGTGGATGTATTTTAATACTGCCATTCGGCTAAAGTTTTTCAAATAGAGAGTTTAAACTCTTACTTTTATGTGAACGGCATTCCGCTGACCATAAGTGATTTGAAGAGAAGCACAGTACACCCATTCTTCGCTGAGGGACAGTTACTGATTTGAACCCCACCCCGACAGAAACAGCTAGCTGTTACCATTAAACATATTCATGTTTACTGGAATGTCTTGGTGCAAATCACCCTACTTCAGGCCGGCCACAGAGCGTGCGAGCGGAATCAGCAAGACCACGCCACTGTTCTTTCTCGCATGCGCAAACGCGTCCCGGAAGGTCAGCCCGGATGGAAGCATGCATGAATGGCATCCACATACATTGCCCATGTGCTGCTCCGTTAGTGCCACACTTACCATACCTTTCTTGCATGGCACATTAGTACCAAAGGGCCAAGCTGATGAGAACCTAGCCGCATCCCCTGCAGCTCAGAAATTCCTCCTCCCCTCAACAGGTTGGTTGCAGGGAAAGCTTTCATGCAGAGGCTCTGCCTACAGCGGGATGGGGGGTGTTTCCCATTTGAAGTCCAAGCAAAGGAGCATTTGACTTTGCTCCAACTACTTCCTGTCTACGAGCACACATTCTGTGTAAGCTCCTCAGTAAGGTATGGGTATGCTATGTTCTATCCAAGCAGCCAAGATCATATTTTGCAAGTTCTGAAAGTATTGCGTTGACTTTCATTTGGTTTCTGGGCCCAACGCAAGCTGCTGGTTTTGGCCTGAGCAGTCTGTGCCAGGGAACCTCAAAGACCACCTTCCCTGCTCCTAGTTTATTAGCATACTAGGATCTTCCATGGACACTCTTCAATGTGCTACCATCAAAGGTGTGGAGGGCAACAGAGCCTTTTAATCTGGGCTCTAATTCCCTTCCTAAGGAGACTCACTCAGCTTTGTTTTTAGACAGCTGGTCAAAATTATCTTCTTTAGAAGATGAACAAAGTTTGAGTCTGCCAGTGGCACCTTTAAGACCAACATATAGGTACAGCATAATGAAGATGTTTAACAGATTGAAGGACTAAACAGGAATAACAACCTTAGTTTATATGGTTACCATTTGTTTGGGTTTAATTGAGGGGGGGAATGTAGTGAAGGAAATAAATATGTCAAAATTGGAGATTGATGGTCAAATGTATCCTTAACTGTGGAATGCTGAGAGTATTTAACTGACACCCTACCATTACACTCCATCTGTCTCCTCTCAAGCACAGAGGCAACCTTACAGCACCTTCTTCTTTGAAGTGGGATGGTTGGCTGTGTAGCGTTATCTCCCCTGTTCCCAGACCAGAGAAATACATTCTAATTTACCATTCCAGATTACATTCTACTATTCATTAGATTACATTACAATCAACTATTCTAATCTATTATTCCAAATAAGAAATAAAATAAAGAGGACGTATGGCCCTTCTGGACCTAACAACGTCAACTACACCATCTCAGGCTTATTTACATGCTCATCTTCTAACACTGTATATGCCATTAAATGCCACCAATTCCCTTCGGTTCTCTGTACAGGGCAAACAGGTCAAACCCTACAACAAAGGATAAATGGACACAAATCTGACATCAAGAATCACAAGACTGAGAAACCAGTAGGAAAACACTTCAAGTTTCCAGGCCATTCAATGGGTGACATCAAAGTAGCTGTTTTATTGTGAAGGAATTTCAGGAACAGACTAGAAAGGGAAATTGCTGAGCTCCAAGTTATTACAACACTCAGAACAATGGAATCCCCAGGACTTAGCAGGGATAATGGTTTCTTATCTCACAACAAATGCTAACCTCATTCAGCCCTTACATCTGTATTCCCACCAATCCCCCAGAAGGGCCATACAACCTCTATATTTATTTTAATACTTATTTGGAATATTAGAATAATAATAATAATAGATTTGAATCTGTTAAACATCTTCATTATGCTGTACCTATATGTCTGGACTGGTAATTTCCATTTCATTGTATCTGAAGAAGTGTGCATGCAGACAAAAGCTTATACCCTGAGTAAAATTTTGTTGGTCTTAAAGGTGCCACTGGACTCAAACTTTGTTCTGCTGTTTCAGACCAACATGGCTACCCACATGAATCTTTCTTTAAAAGATGTTAGCAGTGTTTTATTATAGCCCTCCCCCCTACCTGTTTATGCTGCATTTCAGAAATTGGTTAAATGGTCCGCTGTTTTTCAGGGCTGTTTGGCCAAAACTCTCACTTTTATATCTGTATGTACATACAAAACCACACACATTTTATTTATATATATACACACACAATATGTGTTATATTTTATTTTAATTATATTTTACAATTATGACAGGATATTAAACACTAACTACCTGTTCTTATGGTTGTATTGATGCTAATTTCCAAAGGAGAATGCTACAAAGACTCCTCTCCTAATTCAAAGACACTAAGAATCTCTTGAAATTCCACCTCACAGGGTTGCCTTCGGTACAGGTTATAATCCTAGATTTGAACAGCTTTCCTGACTGCAAGCTGTCTGGGTAATTACTAGGCTGTCTGAGTGTTACTATTGAACTCTGTCCCTTTTCATCTCACTGGCTGACCACTGTTTGTTATGAGCCCAACTACTAATAATATATTAACACACACACTTAATATACAGTAATATGTTTGCATTTAAACTACATTGCACTCTGCACCCTTAAGTGTAGAAAAGCACTGAGAACTGAGCCAATAGTCACACCGGAAATTAGGCTATTATGCTCATGGAGGCCACAGAGAAGGACGGCAAAAGCTATTTAGTAACTCACGAATAAAATTACTTCACTTTTGAATGGCAACTGGGTAACAAGGGAGGGACTCCATCAAACGCCCCAGAGCCAATGACACCAAGTGAACAAAACTGCACTTCAACAACCAGACAGACTAATGAAATACTTGCTCTGTAGCTTGTATTCAGTCTATGCTGGATGCATCCTAAAGCTCTTGGGATGAAAGTAACAAAGACAACAAAACAAAGAAAAGAGCTAAGGTTCAAGAGAAAAGCTAATGCAACTGTTTAGCTTTGAAGGGAGGGGGTACCTGCTGGCTCAGAAGCAAACTACTGCCCCTAAATCTATTTTATACGGTCCTTGGTGGCCTTAATTCATTGTGATATGGTAAAACGTTGTCCCCAAACTTGGTTCAAAAGACAATTTAAAAAGTTTAAGATTGGTGAATATTTGACATTTTTAATGTTTTTTTGAGGATCTTGAATCTAACAGCCCAGCTATATCCAAACATACATACTACAAAGCTGTGATGCTTTTGATGTTTGATAGTACCAATTCACAGTGTGGATATAGTCTTCAAAAACATTCTACAAACCTGTTCTGAACAGGCACACAAAAGGAATTCTAAGTTGAAGTCCCATAAATTTGGTCAGGGACAGCATCCCCATAACCTGCTTTCTAAAAGTATGTAACTTGGGATAACAGTCAGCTACTATGGTGCACAAAGGTTTAAGGCAACAGATACCCAAGAAACCGAATAACACCCATTGGAGGTATGCACCAACATCCTCCAAATCAGAAGAAAGTTACTGAACAATAAACTCCTAAATTAAAGATATCTGTAAAAAAAGTAAGCCTCCCTTGTCATTAACTTGCAAGTTTTGGACATTTTCTGGGTATCATAATGTTGAAGAGTTAAGTTGTATGTTTCAACATCATCTAGTTCACTCAAGACCAGAGACTTCAGCTGATGTAAGGCACACTCTACTGACATGACCTAACTTTGGGCATCATGGATAGACTGCCGCTTGTTTTCTCCAACAGGGCGGCACCATAATTCTCTCATTCACCTTCCTTGCTCCAATCTCTTGTGATAATCTGAAGATGCATCTCAAGGACTGTTATTGGGGATTTTGTACCACATTAACGCAGGGCTTGAGAGCAATTTCTGCATGATCTGTTTAGATCATGGTCTGGATGAACACCCTTGAACCCCAGTAGCTGTGTGATTATTCCTTAGGGAAAGCATTGTCTGTACAACACTCTCTGAAAATGCACTACAGCTGAGGACAGGGCATCTATTCTTTTTGCAAGGGATAGGGGCCCCTTTCTAGTTGTTGTGAAGTCTTTCAGAGTCTTTGGGGCTCAGAACATCCTCTTAACTGATAAGGTTTTAAAGACAGAGCAACATGGGGTGATCAGAAAAAGGCATCTCAGTTCTACAACGTTTCTCAAATTTGTTTGCCACACCTAACTCTCTGCAATCCGGACAGAGTATGGAATGGAATTTTCCTGAATCGCCTCCCACGATGGTAAGAAAAAACAAAAGGGATGGAGCACAACATGCAGATGTTACCCATGTTAATAAAGTGCATTCTTGTTTATGTATGTACAAGAATTGCTCAACATTCCATCTGGTGGTTATGAAGCAGATCAGGATTGCCACTAGTGAAATCGCATTTGACTTCTTTAGGCTTGCCTCCTTACTGCCATATTGCTTTTAAGATTGTTTGTTTTGATCTAGAAGAAAGCCAGACTAAAAATAATGTACAGAATATACAAGAGGTCCTTAGACCTACAGGCTGCTTTTCTTGGTGCACGTGGTCAGCATGCATGCAGTGATTTGCGTAAACCTTTCTCAGATGGTGTAGCAGTCACTCAACCCAGCTCTCAATGGGGCACAGCACCTGCTTCACATGTATAAATACATGCCCAGGTTCAAGCCCTGGCATCTCCAGTTAAAAGGGACCTGACACTCTGGAGAACCACTGCTAGTCAAAGTAATTAATAATGAGCTAGAGGGGCCCATGGCCTGACTTGGTATAAGGCACATTTTTCACATGTACTTAAACTGGGTGTGCAATTTAATTGCCCAAAATAACTACATGGAGAACATTCTAGAACCTTGGGCAGCCGCTATCAATTTCACTTAAAGATCAATCCTTGGAAGAGGAAGTTACTCTCTGAGCCACTCCCTGCTTGTTCTGCATTGTTTAAAAGGGGTTTACCCCCCACTATTAATCCACAACAGATTATAACACTTTACATTTTTGACCCTGACCGAGCCATGAAATTTTCCAGCCTTTTGCCCGTGACTGACACCAGGACATAATATCAGGATTGCTATGCTTTTTAACTAAAACATCACTGAAAAGGCCCTTCTCTTTTCCCTCCTCCTCCCTCCTTCACAAATAGAATGAAGAATCTGCCTATAATTAAAGCAAGAATTGTTAAGTGCTGGCAGTAAAAGTTTACAGCCCTGCTTGACAGTCACAAAGATAAGCCAGTTCTTGTTTTAAAAGAATCCCAGGATGCCTTGCTTCTACCTGTGCTTTCCCACGTAGCCTAACAATGGGGTTATATCTCTCAGCATCATGAAATCAATCTCAGATTAGGTAATGAAATATGCACCAGCCTTTTTTCCCCCAGAACCCTTTTGACAAATCACACACAATCCTAAATCTTCATAAATCACGATTAAAGACAAGTGTATCATCACCGACGCATATATCTTCCCATGCCTGACCCAGAGACTAATGAGAAAGGGCCTCGACTATCTCGTCTGATTAATTAATTCAAAATGTCTGCTGTTATTCAAATGTGAGGCTGGTATTATTTGAATAACACTTGACAGCGGTGCCTGAAGATATCATTTCTGATTTGTGAAGCTGCTGCGGCATAACTGATGATAGTTTATGAAAATGTTCCATCGGAGCTGCTTTTCTTGGCGCAACTGTGAAAGATTTTTCAGGAGAAAACCCTCTTTGCCACTGCAACCCCCACCCTTCCTTCTTCATCAGCAGAAGCTGCTATCGTTGTCAAACACATGCAAAATCTATAATATTGAGAGAGGCCTTTTTTAGCCTCCATAACTCACTTATTAGCTTCTCAGTTCTATCATGTACAACTTATACTTTCCTATACTACATATATTCTATTTGAGCAACAGTTGAGGGCAAATGAGAAACTTTTCTTTGCATACAGCTGACCCAAAAGAAGAATGGGGAAGGCTTGGTCTTGCACAGACTAAGAGAAACCTGACAAATCCAAGTACAGCCTGTGTTTATCCATAGGGGTTATAAACATATACTGTGCCTGTTTCATATACAGGCCCAGCAGAAGGGAGGCAAGAAGCAGCCATCAGCCCTCCATCCTGACAAGGTCCTTCTCATGAAATGTTTGTACGTAAATTTAAATATTTATATTGGGGAGGTTTTATTCCCCCAAACCAGTTTAAGAGCCTATTTTAGCTGAAAACCAGGATTAAAAAAAATAATATATGCCTTTTACCTAACTGAACTACTATCTATCAGAGCTCATTTCGTAGCAGGAGCTCCTCTGCATATTAGGCCACCCACCCCTAATGTAGCCAATCCTTCAAGAATTTACAGAGCTCTTCTTACAGGGGCTACTGAAAGCTCTTGGAGGATTGGCTACATCAGGGGTGTGTGGCCTAATATGCAAAGGAGCTCCTACTATGAAATGAGCCCTGACTATCTTCAAGCAGCTCAAAGGCAGGCCAGCATTTTATACTGCTATTCTCTTATTGCTATTTTTATATACTATCATTAGCAAAACTGTTGTTTACAGCAAAAGCAAAAACAAAATCTCTAAGGTTCACAGCAGAGAGAAGGAACGAGAGAAGCAAGAGTAAGTTAGGATGAAACAGAGCAAGTTACACATTCAAATTTCACTGATGCCAAGTTACACGGACTTGTATTTCAATGATTTAGAGAAGTGGCTGCCTGATCAGAGTTAAGTACATAGGAGAATCCTGAATTTTGGCATTTCCCAAAGTGCAATACCTTAATGTGTCAATGTGGTATAGTGGCTAGAGAGTCAAACTATGAGGTGAGAGACCCAGGTTCAAATCCCCATAGTGCTATGAAGCTCACTTAGCTACTTTGGGCCAGAGGTGTCGACTTTTAAAATCCCGGGGGGGGGGGGCTCTTGTGCGCATGCGCTTTGTGCGTGCGCACATGCTGGGACCATGTCCCCGCCACCCCCCCCCCCGGGAAATTTCAGGGGTGGCTCCTTGAGCCACCCCGTAGTTTACGCCTATGCTTTGGGCCAATCAAACCCTTAGCCTAACGTACTTCTCAGGCCTATTGTTAGGACAAAGTGAGGAAAAGAACCATGTACACAACCCTAACTTCCTTGGAAGATTTCACAATACAAGAACTCGTGGGACTGCTGAGCAGTCGGGTTAGAATGGATAAAAGGAAGTACTTCTTCACCCAAAGAGTGATTAACACATGGAATTCACTGCCACAGGAGGTGGCGGTGGCTACAAGCATGGACAGCTTCAAGAGGGAATTGGATAAACATATGAAGCTGAGGTCCATCAGCGGCTATTAGCCACAAGGTATCAACAGGAACTCTCGGCCTGGGGCAAGTGATGCTCTGTATTCTTGGTGCTTGGGATAGGGCAACAGTGGGAGGGCTTCTAGTGTCCTGGCCCCACTAGTGGACCTACTGATGGTACCTGCTATTTATGGCCTCTGTGTGACAGTGTTGGACTGGATGGGCTACTGGCCTGATCCACATTGGCTTCTCTTATGTTCTTATGAGGAAAGGTGGGATAAAAATGTACCAGATGGATTAATGGTTATGTGCACAGACCGGGGGAGGGGGGAGAGAGAGCTCTCAAGTGGTATCTGGCTTTCACACACACGTTTTCCTCTACTGTATGGAGCACATATTATTGTAATTGGCTTCTTTTTTAGTCCACCTTTCTCACTGGGACTCAAGATGGATTTCAAATAAGATAAGACCTGCTAAGTCAATCAGCAAGCAAAGTCAGTGCTATATTCACTGACATGTAGCAATTGCCAGGTTCAAACCACTAGCTACTATATGCATACTTCTCTCTTGCTTGTGGCACTTACACAAGTACCAGAAAGAAAGTCAGGTTCAAACCACATGTGCTCTGATAGTTCTGTGTTCAATGCTTCCAGTGATTTTTAAAGAACTAATTACCAGGCACATAGAAGCCCAATTCAAATGTTAGCTTACCTCAGTGAGGCAAACACACAGCTCCTCAAGGCTGCTTGAGGTCAGGAAATCAGCAAGAGAGAGGCTTAAGCCCTTTCCCCATATGTTCTGTTCTCAGTCCAGATCCCCCCCCCCCCCCCCCCAATACACACCCTTGAAAAGTTACACTTTTTAAAAAGTCACTGGGGACTCTGAACAAAGTACACATGCCTGGTTTGGCCCTCAGTGTGGCTTAGTAACTAAAGTGCTCAACTTGGACCAGCATTCCGAATCTCTGTTTAGGTATGAAGCTCACTGCATGACTTTCAACAAGCCACTGTTCCTCATCCTACTGCAAGGATAAAAATTGAATGTCACACACACACACACACCACCCATTCTGAGCTCTTGCATAAGGAGCAGGACACAAACAAATACATGGAACGGGGTGTAAAAGATGGGGAAAGGCCATCCAGTCTAGCTTCCCTAATATAACCCCCGATGACTGTTCCTCCTCAGCTTCCCACTGCGGAAGCCTCCAGACAAATTAATACACCAGCTTCAATTATTCATACAATACCTAGCAGTGTAACTACAGACCAGCTTCCCTCTTCTTAGAGAATGTGTTTTCTTCTCCCTCTGCCATGTTCACGTGTAAGAAAGCAACAGCCAAGTCTTAGATCTAAAAGGCTAAGAAATACATCCCTTAAGACAGGGGTCCCACCATGCTGCCTATGGGCACTGTGACACCTCACCAAGGGTTTTTAGAAAGTAGGCTGGGTCAGATGGAGGCCTTGCCCAGCAGACATTCTGATTGTCCACTGGAAATCTAATCAGCTGGGCAGAATAAAATTGTTTCAGTGGCACCACAGAGGGCTTCCTCCCGTGGCAGTCATTTTGTGGTTGGATCCACCTCCTGCAGCAGCCATTATGTGGTTGTACCCACCACCCTGAGTCGGAATTCCAGTGGTTTGCCATTGCCTTCCTCTGCGTAGCAACGCCAGTCTTCCTTGATAGTCTCCCATCCAAGTACTGACCGTCGCCAGCCCCACTTAGCTCCCAAGCTTGCACAAGCCCAGGCTAAGCTGGGCTATTTGGGCTGCTAGGGTGAAGAGGGAAAGGGGGAACACTAAGCACAGCTCCACCTACATTAGTAAGACTAGGATGATACCTACACACCTCCTTACAACAGCACTATTGTAAAGCTAAATGCAAGTGAATATGATAGAGTGCTCCACGAGGGCTGGAGAGACATGGTTTTAAATTCCTATACAGCCACGAAGGTGAACTTGGGCCAGTCATGCTCAGCCTAACATACCTCATAAGACTGTTGTAAAGATTCCATGAAAACTAGAAACTGTTACCCATCTTCTCAAGTGCCATCGCCACCATTCCTCCCATTTGCCTAGTCAAGGTAATAAAAATTACAGGTCTCCTAGCAACTGTTCGTGCCTCCTTAGGGAGGCCCATGTCACCCTTTGAGAACAAGGGACTTGCTTTCAAGGCAACACAAAGTACTTATTTAGCCTTAGCATAACAGGGTTCTTAATTGTAATACTTCCTTCCCTTTGTCTCATTATAATATAAAGATAATCACACCTGGGGGGATTTGGTTCCTTACGCATTGTACTGCCAAGTGTGCATGGCCAGTTATAAACATTTTGTTTTATTACTTAAAAATGTCACTTGCCACCACTCATAACAATTTTAAAACTGCAATATCCTCCAGAAGCACAGCTACACAACTGAAAAATAAATACCCAAAAAAAGAAAGAAAAAGATGTGAAAGGTATGGTCTAAGATGAATCTAAATCAATCATTATGACAGAAGTAGCACTTATTTGAGAGTCAGAAGTGAACAAAATATTCGGTGTCAGCAAAACAGCTCCTGTCAAAACCTGCTCTTTAAAATTTCACTACAATGTGGCGAGACAAATGTCCTCTGTAACTCTGCAGTGAGAGGAATGTTCTAAATCTTCCTAATGCAAACCTCCTATTTTTCAGGCCAAAGAATGCTGTGAACTGTTCCATGCCCTGATGTTCCACATTTGTGAAATCAATATTGTGCATCTTCCACCACCCTCCCACAACTGCAAAGCAATGCTACTCCCCCCCCTCAGTAAATGACAATGCTGAATTGCACACCTAAGACGAAGAACATGAAAGAAATGCACATGAAAAGACTTATTCTCCCCCCACCCCCAGTTCATTTTGTTCAGTGAGTGCTAATCTTTATAAAGGTTTTGGGGATATCAGCATGAAATAGTGTGCTTATATACAGCCAGTTTGGCAAAGAACAGGTCCAGGGTCCTTAATGCTGTACAAATTAGCTTTACTAAACCGTACAGATGGATGAGAGCTAGATGCCATTCCATTTTGGCAGATGAACAGCTCTGTGAGACTCAAAGGCTCACATAACAAGAACAAAAGATGATTCAACTGACATAATTTTTGTTTTTCCTGTTCTCTGCAAAAAAATAAATCCAGACATGGACCAAGCAAAGTAAACAAGCCAAATTATATATATTAAGTCCACAGCACAAAAAGAGAAAAATCACATCCACGCACTGGAATGTGCTTCTAAGAAAAGCACATGTAGGATTGAGATACATAAGCAAAACTTGCTTTCTTTTGTGACCACCTCAAAGCAACAAGGTATAGAAAGAGAGCACCGATGGTATGTCGGAGCAAAAGAAAACAAAGACCCAAGAACAGGAAGGTGATGTGTCCATCCCTTTCCCCTCCTTCAATAGAATTTCAGCTGCCTTCTTTTGTCTTTGGTCCCTGTTTGCAATGCTCCCCCCAGTTCCAAACTATTTTCACAATTTCTTTCTCTCTCATCTTCTCTCTCTCTCTACTTCAGAACAGATATTATTTCACCAATGCCCTGGCTTTTTCCCCAATGAGGATTCATACTCCTCTACTCCATTTTATTCTCACAACAACCTTGTGAGATAGGCTAGGTAGGATAAGAGTGTGTTAACTGGCCCAAGATCACCCACAAAGAGAGGGGATTCAAACCACTACACTACATTGGCTGTCCAAGAAGACCCCCCACAGTTAAAATTCCGAATGCAAGCCTAAACTCAGTAGTTACAACTGCAGGTACATACTGAAGTCCTAAAGCACTATCACCAAAAATGGAGGAGGACCCACATATATATCCAATCAAGAGTTTTCAACTTGGTTGTCTGAATCTTCTAATTTCACCATTATGGCATTGCATTTCAGTGCCAATTCAGAATTGCATTTTTTACTCACTGGCTGGGGGAAAATACACAGAGAAATGTGTAGATTTGGTGCAAAAGAGGATCTTTGAAAGGGTACCTGCCACCCAGCTCTGTCCATGAGATATTCCACCCTACTCTGTTCCCCTTTATATCACTCTTGCAAAAAAAAATTCCAGTAACATTGAAACGTGTCAGGGGGTGTTAAAACAGTTTGGAAATTTCATGGCAAGCTGGAACACCATAAAAAGTAGAAACACATTTGCAAAACATGCATGCCTCTTTGGATTGGAGCCTCCTCTATCCCCATAAACAACCAAAGGACCCGAGTCAAACCTACAATACGTGGGCTGACTGAGGTAATCATTGAGGAAGCAAAGGTTGATTCCCTGTAACTGACGTTCTCTGAGCTGTCGTGAATGAATCACAGATTAACACAATATATAGGCCAGGATCCAAAACCCCAAACAACTATGTACTTAAGGGGCCTTTGGGCCAGTGTTTCTCAAATAACAGCCACTTCTACACAGTGGTCAAGCTCTCAAAATGGAGGGGACATCCAAAGCAAAGCACTACACATTATAGAGAAGTACTGCTGGGGGGGGGGGGGGGGATCTCAAACCCACACTAGATAAGACATACCTAGAGTATGCCTTTGTTCCCCATCCAGGGACAGCATGAGGGAAGTAAAAAACTAAATGCTTAAATAAGGATTTATTTGCCATTTATATTTTGTTGTAAACATCTAAAAGTGCTCTAAAGAAGTGAAAAGGCAAATCTTGCACAGGTGCAAGTATGCAGATGGAGCTGCCCAGGTGGAGAGCCAACATCCCCACCACTTCTGCACCAGCAGGAGATTCTCCCATATCCAGATAACTTACCTGGCCCAGGAGGAAGAGCTGAATGAAGTAAGGCATAGAGACAAAAACCTCTGAGGCTTCTAATAGACAGGAAAGTAGACCCCCCACACTCCTCCTTTCTAGGGTAGGTTGGCCTTTCACTCATCACACACATGTAGCTTTGAAGATGGAGCGTGCAAAAAGGAGTAATGCCTGGAATCACTTCACCAAAGACAGCAAGCTTGTTAGTGTTTCAATAGCATTATAATGGTTTAGATGGTTGCTGTTTCCCATGAAGTTCACATCCCTAGCAAGCATCAGGGATTGGTACCACTGGGCACATGTCAAGATCCATGCCCTATGAGGGCCCAGTGCCAAAACTTGGAACCCCTTGCAGGGCTTACAAAAAGAAGAACCGGCTTGTTTGCCTGCATTTTTCACACAAGTAAGCAGTGACAAAAGTAAGGAAGCAGCAACTATCACCATGCATTTAATCTTCCCCCTTTCTGCAGCAGTGGGGACAAGACCTGTAAGGAGAGGGTAAGAAAGAGGGAAATAGCAAAGAGGTAGGGCCACTCAGGAACCAGGATCTGCTAGGTGTATCCTGCTCAAAAGCCTCCCCCACCCCCCCACATCTTGGAGCAGGTACTGATCCCATCCGTAGTCTTTCATTGAGGTAACAGACTACACCCCCTGCAATCCCATCACAAGGCAATTCTCCATATAGCATCACACGGCCCAAGATCAATTGAAAATTGTCCAAACCAATCTTCATGTTTCAAGACAGCAGTGAAGAAGGGAGGAAATGCCTCTAACCAATACCTTGCATGCTAAATTTACATTTCTTCTAATATTTAAAAACTGAGTCCCCCCCCCCCTCACATTTAAATAAGCACCTAAACATGCTCAAGCAAGTAAGAAAGCACCTTTTCCCCTGGGAGACAAAAACTATGTTTAATCACTGGCTCCCCCCAGAGATGACAAACTCTTCCTATGCTGTGCCTTAAGACATCCCATGCTTTTATCCTTTTACAAAATATGAACCAGCGATGAGCTTGACAATGCCAAGAGCCACGACAAAATGGATTATTAATGAGAACCTGATCTCCAGTACTCTATTAATTTATGTCTTCCTGTCGGATCCCAAAGATGTATCAGCCGTCTCACGTTGGGGGGGGGGGGGGGGGGGGAGAGAACACCAAACACTGTACTTTGTTTTAAAAGTTCTTTTCAGATGAAGAATTCATTATCCAAAGCAGCTGTGCTATTTCCACACCTTGGGGGAGGCAGCAGCTACATCATCAAATAATGGGAAGAAAGTCGATTGACAAGCATGAGAATCTTGCAATATATATACTGTTTTAACATCAAGAAAAATGTACAGAAGGGGGAAGACCACTTCTGTCTCACCTGCCATATTTAGCAGTTCATCAGTTCAGATTATCAACCAGGTGAGATACCGGAAGTCTGCATTCAGAAAGGCGGACTAAGAAACGGCAACCTTTTAAAAAGTGTTAATTATACTAATTACAATGATGCCAAGTTGAAATGAACTCAGAGACAAGTAAACCTAGCATTCCTCAGTTGAGCTCAAAATGGCAAAACAGACATAATATAGTCTTTCAAGGCTTCACAAATGGTGGGGGGTGCAGAAGTCCTGGCTAATCTATGCTTATCATAATATTTATGAAATAAAAAACAGAGGAAAAACGGCTATAATGTACTCTGAATGACCTCTGCTTTTGAAAGAGAATGAACACAGCCTTTTGCTTTTCAATCCCCCATCAAAGTGGAGTTAAAGGAGGGACAGCATTCCCTCGCTCACTGCCATTAATCATTGCTTTCTTCAAGCAAGTGCGTATTAATTTCTGTCATCCCAAACATCATTGAGTATTGTTGCGGTGCCGTTCACTCCTCATTCACCACCAGTTGTTACCAGTTTCCCTACACTGAGCAGAGACAGGGTGATTCGTGTGGATTTCAGTGTTAGAGGCCTTTATCCCTAGGGTGCTGACACCAATTAAGCCGTTTCAAGAAGAAATGGGAGCAGGCATGCAAACCCTTCCATGTAACAAGAGCTCGCACCTTCCATTGGCAGGTTGCCATTTTCTAGAGCCTAGCACTTGTAGACGCACACTGCCACAGCCTTGTGGAATTACAGAGCATGTTTACACATTTAATCTTAGCAGCATCTTAGCTAATTTCTGAAGATCCAAGGCAGGAATTTGACAGGTTGGCAAGAAGAAGGGGGAGATTTCACAATCACATTTTAAACACACCATGGACAGAACACAAGCTAGATGGGCTTATTTATTGGGGGGGGGGGGAGTACATTTATATACACACACACACTGAATAGTCACCACAGCTTATGCTCCACAAGCAGTCAAGATTGAACTAGGCAACACAATGCCATAGTTTTAACAGGGTAAAAATGTGAATGCATTCAATATGCAAAAACAACAAGAGTCTCATAGTGAGCGATGCACAGGTACGTGGATTTAACATCTTTAACTGAATAAGCTTCACATGCATCCATTTCCAGAGACCCAGAGCTGAACAGGCTGCACCACGGCCTAAGTTCCTGGACACTGTCTTGAGCGCTGAATCCATGCATCTAATGAGCTGAATATTGTTTGTGCATCACTAAACAGTGTGTAAAGATTCATCAAACTTGCCAGCAATACTGTTGATTTTTCTTTTTTCCAGACCGCTTTAGATCTAATCATTCTCCTTGTTTCAGACGTTTACATCTGCTTTTAAGTTTTTATGGTTGCCTTTTGGCAGGCAGCAAAGTGGAGCTGTCGATGGCGCTGCAGAATAATGCAAGGTTTGTTATGAATTAAATATTAGAAACCTTAACGCAGCGGCCAATAAGAATTATTTGCCTTATTAAAGCAGCAGAAGACGCTGATTAAATTTTCATTGCATTGCAGTCTTTTCCCCATTTCTGCTTTCAATTCATCATTCTAATGTATGAAAGGCTCGCCGAATAATGGCGTGGAGACTTAATTTCTGGAATGCAAATATGGCAAAGAAAATGCCATAAATACCCTCCTAGAAAACATTAAACAGTCAGTTCTAATTAAGTGAATACTAACTAAGTAAATATTCTCTTAAAGGAGAAAAAATATAACTCAAGGTGTCAAGAATTCCAGGAAGGAAAGTAACGGGCAACACATTTAAAAAAAAATTAAACTCCTTAACCTCCACCTGAATGTCAGGGAAGTCATGGAGAAGTTTTTAGTTATACGTACACAGATCGAAAGGAGGAACAAATACTGGAGAACTGATGTTAAGTGAATTTCTGCATGTACACACATCTAGGTGCAGCACTGCACATTCATGCTTGGAATATACAGCACATATTTAAAAAATTTACAGTTCACCAGAATTTTAAAAAACAATAGTTCAGCAGTTTGGGTATAGCGTGCTATTACAACAACCTTTTATTTGAAAGGAATATTTAACAATGTGAAAAGGGCACTTCCCATATGTTTCAGCTGTATTTTTCATAGCCAGAAATGGCAGGGTACAACTCTTAGATAAAAACGGCCCCCCTCCCCCCAAAAGTGTCCAGTAATCACGTCCTACACTGAAGGTTGTTCACATTTCTGCCTTAATGTGCATCAGGAAGAAAATGAACTTCAAGTATCCATTTCCCCTAGAGAAAATCCCTTCCCTGAAACTCTGCAACTAATGAAATGGGGGATCTATAAATAGCAGCATCATTACCATGAGAGCACTTGCTTTGTACTAGGCTCTGCATCTGACCCTCTTTACACTAATAACTACCAGCCTTCAATATAATTCCTCCATAGGATGATCAATATTAGGACAGTTAAAATGTGATGTACATTTAAACAATAGAGGATATTTACTTACTTCTAGGCTAGCTGGAAGGAGGGAGGGAGGAAGAAGGCACAGTGAAAAAAACCTACAGTGCTACCTTGCATTCCCTTTCTTGGCTCATGCTTATTAAAAGAGTTCTTATTGTCTCGAGCAAGATAAGAGGACAACTATGCAACTTCTCTCTGATGTTCCAGATACACATAGGGGGGAGCTACATAATATACCTTAAGTGATGGCCAACTAAAATGGTTTCCAATGACCCTCATTAAAATGGTTACTCCTCTCTAGACATGATCCACTGAAGCATTCACTCCAGAATCCTTACTTAAGAACTGATAAATACAAATAAGGGGATATTAGAATTCCCCACCTTTCACAAACAACCCACTGTTCAGCTCATGGATGAATATCATAAACTGCAACATATTCGGGGGGGGGGGGGTTAGCTAATATTTAATGTTGTTCTTGGTTATGAATTAAACCAATGCTAAAATAACCATGCTCAAAGACTGAGGGAAGATAATGGGGGGGGGGGGGGAGACACAAATACCACCAGGAACTATTTATTAGGTGCCTATGGAATGCTCAAGCACTGTGTGTAATTTATTGATACTGAGATATTTATGTTGCCCTTCATTAAAGGTAAATATTCAGTTACATTTGCATCTCTCACATTCGCAGAGCTCAAATCATTCTGCTAATTTCATCTCTCTTAAAATAAATATGATAAAACATTCCAGTGGGTGGATGAGTTTAAAGGCTTTTATTCTCAGTGACAAAATTATTGATGACAACACATCATAAATGGCACTTACCCCATATAAGCATGTCACGAAAAAAAATGTAAAATATTAGAACAGTTATACGTGCAGGAACATTTACTTTTTAAATAAAAAAATCCCAATATTAACAGCTACGTAGCTAAATCAAGGGCATGTGTGAGGAGCCAGAGAGGGACATCAAATTTCACACATACTTAATTTGACGCATATTCCTTGTGCTCTCAGGTATTGTATACGCAGTAAAATTTGATGGACTTCACTGAAACTAAAGACACATAGTTTGCTAGCTGCATGGCTGGAAATTGCTTGCTTTTCTCCCCTCTTCTACTGCCCCAAATATAGATTCTGTGTATTAACAAGAATGGTTTTATTTGGATTTTTAAAAAATACAATAATGTTTTGCCCTGAAGTCACATGGCAAGGTATGCAGAAGGACATTTCAATGGTTGGAAGTTGTGTAAATATTCATAAAGCAAAATGGTCTACATTCTGCCACCAAATACTGGCATTTTCTTTGAAAATGGCAGGTAGTCGCGTCATATGATCGTAAAGTCAGATTTGAAAGCTCTCTCACTAGCACAAGGAACTCTTACGTTACAGTCAGATCTTAGTCTTTCAGACAGACCATCAAGAGCCATACAAGGGATTATTGCCTATATTATTCAGGGGCTCTTTGTAAAAATGAGATTATTAAACAGGCACACACAGATCTCAGAAAATAAGAGTTTAAGGGAAACAAGCCAAGCCAAGCTAAGAGAAGCTTACAAACTATTATTAATGCTGCATTTGAAACAAGGAAAGAACCACTGCAACTTGTGATGGGAGGGGGAAGCCTAGATGCCTGGCCAATGTTAAAAGCATTGGCTCAAGGCAGAGGGGACTGTCCCAGGCGAACTGCTCACATTTCAGTCGCATTTGTAAATAAAATGGAAATTATTACTCCTGCTTACTGCAGTGACAGCAAAGGCAGGCACTCGGCATCCAAGGGGTTTAGTGAATCGGAGAGTTAAATAAGGCAGATTCTTAAATGGCAGGGTACTCGGCAACAACGCGCTTCTTGCTCCGAGGCAACCGGGGATCGAGCTGAGCAGCTCGGCGGCACTTGACAACAGCAGCGCTCCCACAATTTTAACCCTCAAATCCAATCAATCGTTGTTCTTTGCATTTCAAGCAGCTCCTGGCTGCCACTGCCTGAAGATAACTGTTTTACCACCTCTGTCATGCCTAATTAACAAGTCAGATGTACAATTTAGAAATTTTGCAATTAACCTGCTAAAATATTGCTGGAGGATGCTAATTGTTATGCCAGTTGCCATAAAAGCTCATTTGCATAACTTATGTGTGAAAAACAATTATGAGCAGCATTTGCAGACGCGGTCCACAAACCGCTCCCAGCTACGGATGAGAGGGCCACAAAAAACACTTAATTCATTGCCCACAAAAAAAAAAGGGAGAGAGAAATTTTAAAAAGTTCCCCTCCCCCTCTTCAACAGCATCTGTTTAGTGAAGCCGTGTTCATAGAAAATCCCCAAATCAACAATTAGAAGCATATGTAAATGCACAATTACAGTTCTTTTTCTTTCATTGACAACTCCCCCCACCCCACCCCAAGCACGGGAAGAGTGGGAAAGGAGATGATAAATGCTGTGCCCGTTCCAATTCTCTCACACCACAAAGAGGAAGTGCCTTGCCGCAGCACCAGTCAGACTGCCAGCCCACCAGCCAGCAGGCAGCCATTCCGCTCCTTTGCTATGCCGCTTCAGCTCTATCTGGTCCTTGCAGTGGGATCACTAGGGGCCACTTTAACAACAAAGAAGCTAAAGTCAATTGTTTCCTTAGTAAATGGGCTTCTTTCTGTTCTACAGAATGAATTTGCCAAGGCATTTAGGGGGCAGGTTCTCACTCTCATTTTCTCCATCAAATTGTAGAACAGAGTTGCTGTGCAAATATTTACATTAGGTTTGACCACAGCCTTGCTCCAGCTGCTGCTGGGAAGGCAGGCACAGGTCTCCCAAAATGGGCAAAGCTCAACCACTTCCTTCAAGCTGTTATGAAGATAAATAAATGCCTACTCAGACACACAACATGCCCCTTATGACAGAGTGATCCTGCTTGCCATATCTAGTGTCTGGACCACACAGCCTGCATGCATTTATCCATCACACCAACTCCAGCCAGCCATTCTCCACCAAACCCTCTAGAAAGCCACTCTTGACCACTGTTCTAGCACTCTGCCTCCATGTAACACTCTTCTGCCTCAAACTTGCTTGTCTGGAGGAGACCTGTCATTTTGACTTTCACTCTCCCCATCCTTCTCAACAGTTCCTGACCCTAGGGCATATCAGTCCAGTGTTCTGTATAATAATTTATCACATGCCTGCACTAAATGTGATATTCTGAGGTAAACCTGCACACATAGATGGGGAGTGGAGACCCACAACTAACAGAACTGTACCTGCTTCATATCAGCAGAAGGAAGATCTGTGTCACTAGCCCTCAGACAAAGGACTGGATCCAAAAGTTCCGTTCCACAAATGACAGAACCTTTACTCAGCTCAAGGAGCTTTCTGCCAGTGAACGAGGAGTGTTCCATTATGAACAGATGTTTTTTTCCTGTCTCTTCTCTCCAGACGAGTATCAGCCAAAGGTGCAACTTTGGACTGAACATCACCAGAAAAGTAGTTCCAACCCACTCTTTCCAAAGCTATTACACAGGGGCTTTATATTCATTTACATTAACATCAAGGACCTCAGATCATCTGTAGGCATCCAGAGTTTACTGGATAGTCCTGTGGAAGTCAGTTCACTATGAGTTGCCCAAGAAGTACTCAAATGAAAGCACTGCGTAAAATACAGAGGCTAGTCACTCTTCAGCTAACTATACCAAAAAAGTCTAGGTACCCGGACAACCATTCGGGAGAAAGAGAACGCTAACAGGGGAGAAGAGGTCTATAATGGTGGGAAGTCATGAGAAAGCCATCCTTAAAATTATGAGTCTATAAGTAGATCAGATAATTTTTCTGCCTTGGATCATGATCAAGAGGAACTTTTCTGAAGTTCAGTGCACAGCAGACAAAAACTGAACGACACACTGAAAATCTAGCTGCATAGTCTACCACACACCAAATCATTTCAGAACTGGTCAAAAGCCAAAAAAAAATCCTCTGCTTATGAATGTATCGTTTTTGACCTGAAAACATGCAACAAATACATGTATGTTCTTTATTCTTGTGGATTATGCTCTCTTGGATTTGACTAAGATCTAAACCTGAACGGCTAAGAAAAACTTACAACATCTTTAAAGACCAAAATAATGGGGGAGGGGCCAAAACAGACTGGGGGGGGGGGGTTGCATATAGAAGTTACTGCTTCCTCTACAAGACAAATGGACTCAAACCTTGTTGAAACTCAACCGCCATTATTGCTGCAAGATAGACTTGCCAGTTCTTTCCAAAATGTTAAAGACAATTGAAAAGTTACCTAACAATCAGAGTGATTAGACAGCAGCTGTTATGATAATCAGCCTGTAAAAAGAAATTGATTTGCTTAGTGCTAGCAACTACAATATTATTAGACTCTCGGTATACTGAAAGAAATATTTCCTTTATTGAACACTAAATGCCATAAATTCAGGTAAACTGAAATTAGTCCGTGTAATACACTGACACCCAAGAATTTATGTATATACAGCCTATCATTTAATTTTCAGGCATTCAATTCCTATACTTAGCCACAGTCAAAAGGTCAAGAACCAACAAGTCAATAAGTCCCAAGGAACTTATTGATAACACGTCAGTGGCCTAACAAGTGGCAAGCCAGTAAGAAGTAATTCAGAACAAATTCACTTTTGTTAACCAAGGGCAAAATTTAGCCCAGCATAGTATGCCTGCCCAAGGCCAAAGCATCAGCTGTGCTTCTATGAACACAGGCCTTGCTAATGTCCCTCAGTCAAGGCGTATAATGGTAGAGGCAACACACAACTAGAAGCCTTGCACGTGGCTTAGAAAGGCCTGTTGCTTGCGAAGTGCTAGTAAGTTACTAGGCCACGGAGTAGGGCAGAAGTGTTTGAAAATGCCCTAGTAATTTAAAAACAAAACAAACTAACTAGAAAACAAAAAGCCAATTTTTTTGCTGCTAAAAAGCATGTCAAATGAAGAGGTTTATACATGCTCAGCTTCTGCCTTTTCAAGTTTTCCTCCCCAACCACCCAAATTTTGAGGACACAACTAGATGAGACATGGGAGATCTGTGGTCAAACTTCTGTACACATTTTTTAAGGTTAAACCACAGGGAACCCCAATTTGGATCAGGAGCACAGTATGCAGGTGTGTGCATGGGAGATAACCTCAGCTCCACCCCGTCCCAAGGTGTTACCAGTCTGGGAGTGGGAGGGGGTAGCAAACCCATATTGAAAGGTATTTCCTACCCCACTGGGCCTAGTAGCAACATGGGAGGGGGCATTTTACCAAGAAAACTATAAGGGAAGGATTAAACTCCACTCAACAAGGAGTCCAGGCTGCTGATCAAGTTTTGACCTTAAAAAAAAAAAGAGAGAGATTCATGCTTGCTCTCTCACATGTCAGCAAGCCATCATTACCACATGTTTACACAGGGCAGCATCCATAGTTCTTCCCGTCTCCATTTTAAACTAATAATCACCCCGTCAGATAAGTCAGGGGGAACAGTGTGTGTAACTGTGCTAAGGTTACCTAGGAAGATCATGGCCGAGCAGGGATTTGAACCTGGGTGTCACTAGTCCAAGTATAGCACTCTAGTTATATTCCAAGAGAAATTATTTCTTCAAAACTTTATAGTATAAATGCAACATAAATACCATCTCTATGGATTACACACCAGCTATCAGGATATGCAGGGGCGTAGACTTTTTAAATCCCCGGGGGGGGGGGCGGGGGCTCTCTCATGCACGCACGCACGGGACCATGTCCCCGCCGCTCCTCCCCCCCAGGGAGGCAGGCGCAGTCTCGGCGGCGGCAGCAGCCAGCTGGCCGGCTGACTGCCGCGCACGCGAGCGGGACCATGTCCCCGCCGCCTCTCTCCCCCCCGCCCCAGGGAGGCAGGAGGGCAGGCCGGGGATGGGGGGGAAGGAGAGGCGGCGACGGCCAGCTGGCCGGCGGGCGCTCTATTTTGCCGGGGGTGGCTGAGCCCCCCCCGGGAAATTTCGGGGGAGGCTCGAGGCCTCGAGCCCCCCCGTAGTGGACGCCCATGAGGATATGTACCCCCACTATCTTTTGGTCACACCTCATTTTTCTCTTCCTCCCACACCAATGTATCCACCACTATCTTGGTCTACTTTATACATCCAGTGAAGCAGGATGCTGCCCTCGGAAAGCTCAACCAATGAGACTTGATTCCCTTGAAGTTGCCACATGGTTCCTGTTGGGCTTCAGCAGACTGACACAGTTGTCTCCCTGTCCTAGACACACGGAATCAGATGAAGTGTCCACTGAAAGTCAGGGGCAAGTTTCACTGACTGCATGAAAGCCCCTGTGCAAAGTCAGCTACAGCCTACAGTTTGTGGTATTTCCAATACACCCGCTGGCAACCAACAGATGTTTTCCCCTGCTCCCAGGGACACCAGTAGAAGCCTTTCACCAAAAGAGTGATGGAGAGGGAGACAGAGATATGTCTCATCATTGGTCTTTCAAATTTACTCCCAACCCAAATCCCTCAATACAGAAAACTAGCAGGTCAAGGATAGAAGATTTTTCCCCTGTATATGAATTTTGAATGTACAGGAACATTATTAACTAAGGAAAAATTCAGGCATGTGATTTGCCCACCTGCAAGTTGAAGCAGTCCAGGAATAATTTTATCATCTTACCTGCTGCGAGTTTATACAACATCCACAGTGTTATCTGCAACCCTGGGGTTTAACTCTGAGGGAACCAACCACACAGCTGCATTTACACAGTTGCCAACAGGAATTTCCATCTCTCAAGGAAACGGGCTTTAGAATAATAACCCCACAGTATTTCTTGTTCCTTTTTAGAACAGGGAGGGTTTTTTTTTAATACCTGAAGTCAAAGGAAAGAAATACGATGGAGAGAAACTGATAGTTCCCACTCCATTTGAATAACAAGTGAAATCCTAAAAATACCACCACTGCATGTTATTATGGACTGTATCACTGGGTTTTATAGCGACAGGAAGACTGCACTATAATTTTTGAGAAAGCCCTGGCATAAAGCACAGTAAAACCAACCGCTCCTGTAATGTATCACTTTATCTAGTGCACAATCATTTCTACAACTTTTCATGTTTGTATAATTTGTTCAAAAATGGTAATAAATACAGCACTGAAATCAAGTTAAGGGATCGCCACACAGTCTTGTTAAGAGCCATAGGAGTGTAGGGGCCACATGTAACAGTCACAAAAATGCCCTCACTACTACCCCATACGGCTCTCTAGGTGGCTGGTAGTCAGGCCAATATTCCCCTAGCCTCAACCCCCACCTCCAATAGAGAGACAATAGTTGTGACCCACCCTACAGGTGTGCTAAAAAGGACCTGCAGGCATAAGGTGCATGTAAAGTGCTTTGAATTTACTTGAAACACACCATATACAAGCTGTAAATCCCATTTAATCAAATATAGTTCACTCCCTAGTAAGTGTGTCTAGGGTTGAGGCCTCAGAAGCCATTTGAAATTAAAAACAAACCTACTTTCTGATCTCTAAAGCAACCCAGGTGTCAAGCCCAATTACTTCAGCACCAACAGCTATTTGGCACCTGCAGTTCTTTCTCCTCATTATTATTGGTATTACACCAATTAGTAAAATAACTAGGGTGGTGTAGTAATTAGAGAGTCAGAGTAGGATAAGAGAGACCTAGGTTCAAATCCCCACTCCGCCATGGAAGCTTCCAGGGTGACCTTGGGCCAGTCACCTACTCTCAGCCTAACCTACCTCACAGGGTCATTGTGAGGATAGAATGGAGAAGGGAAGACACTTTGGGTCACTACTGGGGACAAAGGCAGGGTATAAATGAAGTAAACAAATACTATGGATGACAGATCAGCTCTGCCACAAAAAGCATCCAGAAGTTAAGCAAGAGTCTCATGGCACTATGCAGACTTCATAAAACGGGAGTCATCTTAGCAAGTATTGTAAGATGGGGTTTTTTGCAACAGCTCCTATTCATTTTTAATGAAGGGGGGGGGGGGGGAGTCTGATTATAACTAAGTCGGTAACCAAAACATCCCGGAAAGAACATGAATAAGCCTCCTGGAGGATTTAATTAAGCAAAATGTGTTTAGAAATCTGTCATCCTTCTAGTAGGAAAAGCAAAGAATCGTCCCTTCTGCAATTATAAACTTTAAAAAATTCAGCCTAGGTTTTCATTATACTACAGATCAGATAAAACTTAGGGTAGACAAAGAGAAAATACACCCAGGAGACTTTGGGATGCACGAGACATCACCATTTCCACAAGCATGCCCACTTGCACTTCTGACAGACTCCCATCTCTTACAGCTCAATTTACAGCAAGTTCATCTATGGTTAGCAAGCATTTAATATTTAATACATTTTCTTCACAAATGCCACGGTGACCAAAACACTGGTAAGAATACCAAGGAACTGCACAACAGAATGCATACTCTGCTACAGTCAGTAGCAGAATATGCAGTTCCGCAGGGCCTGTAAGACAGAGATGTTCCACCAGGCCTATGGTTGAGGACAGCAATGGGCTCCATCTTTGACTGGCCTCCCCTTTCTCCCCCGCCCCCTGGTAGACTAGGCAGACTATATACCACTCCCCCTCAAGTTTCACACAATCTTTTATTATACTGTTACTATATGATACAGCATAAACTATTAGATATTTTATTGTATTTTTGTATTAGAATGTTTTTTTACCATGATGTTACCTGCTCTGAGACTGGACACAGGGTATAAAATAAATAAATAAAATCCTTCCCTATCCTATCTTCCACAAAACCCTAAAATTCTTCCTCTTAAAGCCCTTTATTGATACTGAAACATCTGTTGACAGGATTCCATCTCAAGCCAGAAACAAAATCAGAGTCCCCCACAGAGTTCTTAAGATACACTATTGTTTATTTTATGCAAGAGACCTCCTCTTTTGCCATGTTTCCTAACCCACATTAATACAGTGAAAGCAGTAGATCAACAGAAGGTTTTCCTCATTTAGCCCTTTTGTTCAAGGGATTATAGCTCAGAAATGAACATTTGCTAGACCAAAGTTATTTTTGACAAGGGAGTAATTTCTGTGGGTATTAGTCACAGTTCACTCTTATCCTAATCCAAAACGTTTTCAAATTTAGTGAAAGTGTTCTGACCAGACAGATCTGAAGAAAAACTGCTGGGTTTTATCTAACAGGCTCATTTAAGCTTTTTGGTAATATATTTGTGTTGTAAAAGCCAACCAGCACCAGATCTAGTTGCCTCTGGCTTCTCCATTCCAGTAGATTATAATGCATTTCAACAGCCGGACTGCAACTGGCCATTTAACACAAACTGATTAAATCCAAGTTTCCTGGGATGCACAGGAAAACACAGTTCTTCAATTCTCCCCTCTTCAGATAGCCAAATACAAAATATATCCAGCAACTGTACATGTACTGAAACAGTCAGAAATCACCGTACTATTTATGAGGGGATGACCCTCCTACACACCTCAGGAGAACATAGTCATTTAAATATCTATGCACATCTCACAGTCGATGTGTCACTGTACTTTTTTAATGCTCCTGTATCTATACTCAAGTACTCAGATTGAAGTGCATTTCAGTCCACTTGTACAAGGGATTGTCAGGCTAAGCAAAGTCTTTCAACTGCAGAAGTATTTACTAAACACCATGCATCACTGCGCTCACACAATAAACTGAGACAGTTAGAGGGAGTTGGTTTCTAGCATGTGCTAGAACACATACATGATTTTCTTTACATTCTTATATTTTTCTTTAATGCTTCTTCTGTACCAGGAGGTGCAGGGCTGATTATTTCCACTTGTCAAAGAAACTAAAATTAAAACTGGCATTAAAGCTACAAGTTGGGAAGATGCGATCTAAATCAGAAACTATGTCTTTCAAGCCATTCTGTGGTGCCTTGACACTGTGTGGGGCTCAGAGGGCTATCATGCGCTATATAGGCTCTAATGAATAGGCTCATTGGGTTGAATTGAGGTTAGAATGTAAAAGTTAACCCAGAATTTCTTTGCTCTTGCAGACTCCTAATGCCACTTGAACATTCTTTCCAGCAGTCCAATAAAATCCATGGACATTGTAACAGTTCCTTCCTAAACTAACCCAAACATCCGTCTGAATTGCTTGCCAGTTCATGAGAAACCGTGAAACTGAGCTGGGCTGATAAAAAGCCATTTTACGGAGGCACCTACAACTACTTTGAGAGTTCTTTGTTTGCCGGTACTCCTGAAATCAAATCCTTGTCAGGCATGTCTCAAAGAACAAAACCAAAAGGATGACACCAGCCACAGCTACCCCTTCTGCACTAGAAGGTCCTGGATCTTACAGCTCTTAGTCATTAGGTACATATGGGGGAAAGAAAAAGATAGCACTTTCCTTTCCCTCAGTGTACAGTGAGAGAAACACAAAGGAATTCTTCATGTTCAGTGTCTCCCATTAGATCAATTAATATTCAGAGGAAGTCTCTAACACGAAGTTTAAATAATCATAAAGGGGGGGGAGAGAACCACCAATGTTCTAGAAGCTTCTCTAGACCTTTCAATCAATTTTATTTATATGCAAAACCAAAAGAAACTCAGGAAAAAAAAAACACCACAAAGCTCCTCCTGATGCTAAAGCTCTCAATTTACTGACAGGCAAATGGCTTCATGCTGCCACTTAATCTCATTTCTTGCATAATGCCCTCTAATTAGCATATCAAAGTGAATTAATACTTCTAGGGCATTAGCAATGGGAAAAATCTGCTCCAGGCTTCACAATAGCAGTTAAGCAAGAGCCAAGAAATCCTCAAAAAAAAAAGAGCGCACCCCAAACCACTTTGCATTGCAAAACTGTTCCATTTATTTATCCTCTCTCCCTCTAAACACTTTTACCGCACACTGTTTTACTACTGCTCACCAAACAAAATGATAATTGCCAAAAAAAGTTACCAGCATCTGTAAGGCCTGCACAGAATCTTAATTTAGATTGCATAGTAAGAGGATTGTGAGATAGATGGATTTGTTTAATTGCATCTGCCCAAACACAGAACTAGCATTTAATAATAAAAAAAACACGCAAGCATGTGTAGCTTCATTCTTGCATGACACCTACCAAAACAAAAAGCAAAAAAATAAAACACATATATGTAACAAGCCACCTGCTGGACAGTAGCGATCTGTTAGACAGGTTGAAGGTTAATGCAGAAGTATGACAACTGAATCAACCCTGAATAAAAGCCCCTTAACCCAGCCGTACAAGATCTGCTGCTTCTAGCCCGTTCTGGGGGGGAAATTATACAAAATATTTCCATCAAGACTTTAAATCAGGGATCACCAAAGCAGCTGCTAACAATTTTAAAATAGCATTAAGAACCAAAACACTGTATAAAATTAACATGAAAGTTTTAACAACATATCTTTAAGCGTTCAGAGGGAGACAAGACAAAAACAAAAATCATATGCAGAGGAAGGATGGGATACTGTTGTAAATCAACATCTCTGCATGGCCAAATCAGTTCAGAAACCCACTTCAAGTACATTAAAATGGCTAATTTTTCCACACATTAGAAACCCAGTGCATTTATTATTTTAATTCTGTTTGTCACACATAAAGCACCTGAATGCTTCAAAAAGTGCTTTCAGTATCGTGTCTGAATTCAACTCAAGTCAACTCAGACAGGACTCAGTCTTCATTAGAAGCTACCTTCTGACCATCTGTTAATAGTATCCA
Source organism: Lepidodactylus listeri (assembly GCA_029233225.1). Lineage (NCBI taxonomy): Eukaryota > Metazoa > Chordata > Lepidosauria > Squamata > Gekkonidae > Lepidodactylus > Lepidodactylus listeri. The sequence goes on from JARCFY010000014.1 coordinate 28,032,723, forward strand.
AGAGCTTGTCAAGCTCCCAGTTCTGATACTACTGGAACATTAAATATAATAATATGTTGCATATTCATATACTGATGAATGTTAATTTTCCTGTTTATGCCAACTCTACACAAATGCAAAACTAACTGAGGTACAGCTTTCAGGAGCAACGATACACATAAGGAGCAAGGATGTGCCCATTTGCTCAGCAACATCTCTGTTCTTCATCAAATCTAGTTACCAGTAAACCCCCGCCCCAGCAATAGGTACACCATCAAAGATGGATCTCTCCATCATAAAATAATTGATTGCTTTCTAACAGAAGACAACAAACCACAAAACCTACGCTGCAGCCCAGAGGTCACTAAGCATTACCAACTATGTTTGTCTACCTACCTTACAAAATACATATTAAACAGACTCGTAACAAGTTAAAAATGGAAGACATACAGTCTAAGCAAATGAAGCATCTCAAGGCTGGAGGTTTCCTACATATCTGTTTTTCTAGGAGCTAAGTTAGAAGAGCAAAGTTTTGATGGCAGCAAACCAAACCGGCAACACTGTTCATTTCTCAACCTTGTTTGCATATGTTGGAAAGAGAACACTGTGGGATAGCTCTAACATTGGGCTGAAAAAGCATAATTTATCAGTCCGCTGATGAACTGCCCCTTATTTAGTTTTTTTATAGGTTAGCAAGTGCCTACAGAAATCTGAATTATTTATATTAAATATTTTATGTAAAGTATTTACTTTGATCATACTTAACAGAACTGCCTATCAAAGCAATGCAAAAAGTTTAACAAAAGATAAAAATGAAAGAAAAAGAATGCTAGGCAAATGTTATCCAATTCCAAACTATACTGATAAGCAAATGGCATTAAACACGACTGGGGTGGGGGAACCTTTCTTTGCATGCTGTCAATTTAGAAACCACTACATCTCATTCAGTCAATGATACACAGGTGGGGGTGGGGGAGAAGGGGAACAAACCGAGTTCAGATTTATGTAAAGTTGTTCATATACAAACCTATTAGTCATTCCTATTTAGCTTAAAATATTCAGCTAGCCCTCAATCTGTGAGGCTTGAAATGCAATACAGACGGAGAACCAGTCAGGAAGGGGGAGATGGATAACACTCTACAGTTACAGTATTATACTGTATCAATACAAAGCTTTTTAGAGAGTTCCAAGCACTGTTACAAAATCATCAGACTGTATTTTGTCTGTGGTGTTCTGATCATAGCCGTCCAGGCAGTTTGCTGTTTGAATTGATTAAGGATCACAAAATATTCACAGCATGGAAATAGGCATGCCTCATCCTGGGCTGTAGAAAGAGAGTTGACAAATCTATTAAAACTGGTACATGGTCCGGCCAGACAGCCTCACTAACACACCAATAGCATTAATTCATTTTTAACTTTGGGCAAAAGGGCCTAAGTTAAAACAAATATTTCAAATAATTGGACAGCAGCTGATAAGTTTAAAATATTTAAAAACATATACAGCATTTGCAGTTTCAGGAAGCAAATTAAGCCTAGGTTAGGTAAGGAGAGAGACAGAAGAAATACACACACTGAGTTAGTATTGACAAACAGGTCTGATTATACCTTACAGGTTCAAAGGGAGGAGGAAAGTGGCTGGGGGGGAAAGAGTAAGAAACCACCTAATCAAATTGATGTGTATTTGTTACCTCAACACAGCTAGGTTCTCTAGCTAAGATACTGTGCAGTAACAGGTCTTTTATGACCAAGTAACTATGATTGGATCAAAGCAGCCTAATATATCTTTTTTTAAAATAAAAAGGGAGAACCTATTAATAGTTGTTACATGGGGTGGGGGTGGGGAGATACACTCTCAAATTACTAAAAGAATGATAGTTCGTTCATTACTTCATTCTACTCTGATTAGCTGAAGAAATTTTTTAATCTCTAGAATCAAAAATTTTAGTGCAGACAAAAAAAAAGGAAATACAAAAACATACACAATCTTCCCTCAAATGCAACCATTGTTTAAAAAACAAAAGAAAAAAACGCACTCTTCCATTTACTGTTAACATCTAACAAGTATAATTTTAACTACATATATCTCTACATACACTCTCTCATATTATAATTTCACAGCATTATATTGTATTTGTTAAACCAGTTTGCAAATACTGAGTTTTTGTTAACATACGTAACTCAGCTCCTGTACGCTGGTCAAATGGCATACAGGGCTTGTTACTTATTTCAAAATCTTGAAAAGCAGGGGGGAAAGTTCTCCTATACTGAGTCACTGGCATAGCTACGAGGCGCTGAAGTGTTCAAGAGGTGGAGGTCCTCAGACATCAGCAAAGAGCTTTGCGGTACAGCCATAACACAGTGCAAGCATTATCAGTGAAAAGGTGTTGCGGAAACAGTTACAATTGCACTAATAAACATAATGGAAACTGCTAGAAATTACTTCTTATACATTTTGGTCTAGGCATACGTGGGGTGGGGGGGACGATAGCCTGGGTATGCCAGTGTTTCAACATAACCAAAGTCTTTGACTTCTTGAAGCAGTAACTCTGAATGAGGGCTCTGGACATTTTTGTCATCTCTTCTCTTCCTACACCCCTCTTTAAAACATAAAAAATGGTCCAACCAGCCCAACCAGCCAAGCAGGCCTGTCTCTCCCCCTGCGGACACCTCCTGCAGCCGAGAAGTTCATTAAGTTTTATGATCTTCCCAAGTCAGTCCTGCTTATAAGCCTCACAAAGGCCACAAATCTGGCAAGACATCATGTATGCCATTAGGAGTTACTAGTGAATGAATGCAATTCAGGGTTGTAGTGGCATTAAATTAGGGTTTGGTTGGCAGCTGTCATATTTGACTCTTTTTTAAAAAGAGACACACACACAATTTTCTCTTTCACTCATACATGCACATCCATATTCATGTGGAAAAAATTAGAATGTACAGCTTATGTATCGGTTCAAAATTCCCTGATATAGCAGCCCACAGGGAAAACACAGCAATTCTCTACTCATTTTACAGACTGTCAGAATTAATATATTTTTGTTTGGAGTTTTAGTTAACCAAATACAAGTATCTGAAACTGGAGGCTAAAGGTGATCCAAATACGAACTATGAAAGGGACAACAGACAAAATGACATGGACACATTAACATAAACCCACAGGTGAAGAGAAAAACACAAAATGTGCAAGAGATCAACTATTCACAAGACACTTTGGGATGAGTCAGTAAGACAACGTACAGATTAATGAAACACACACAACAGCACAGCTGAGAGCTATTGCTAGAGGACTTCCAAGACATTATGGCTCATTTCCCCCCTAGTCTGAAAGAAAGACTACCAAGAAAGACTGAAGGCTGCTATGTGGAAGAACGCAATGCCAAATCACCCCTACTCATCTCTTGCCTTGAACATCCCATGGTTGGGGTCGCCATGAGGCAGTTGTGAGGGACTCCATGGCAGGTTCTTCTTGTACGGAAATAAGTCAGGTGCTCTTTCAAAAGAGACCGATATCTTGTACTGCTTCCAGGAATAATGTGCAGATATCACATTCAACTTATTTTGGATGGGGAGGGATGAATATTATCACTCCCATCCCCTCACCCCAAATTCTTTTAATAAATAAGCATCCCTATCAAATCATATAGCAGGAACCTAAATAAATTATTCCAAACTGAAACACGCACTACGAAGAAAAAACAACACCTAATGAATGTCTTAATAAATGGAATGCACTTTAGAATAGTAGATTTTTACCCAAAGTCATTAGATAAGCAATACACTAAATTAAAAAAAATGTGTGCGCGCATGGACCCATTCACTCATCACTAACTGCACAGAACTCTAGCCACAGAAGTAAACAAAACACAATGAAATACCGCAGTCACCACTACAGTATTAGAACTGCCAGAACAGACTCACCTAAAACTATAGTTTTAGGTTTCCTTTCCTCACCACTTCCAACCCTTACTTCTCCATTTTTCTTTTCAATTATGTAGGGGAAAAACCACCAAAACAATTTTCTTACAGAGGTAGAGAAAAAAATAGTTTTTTTGCACACACACCCCCAAAAAAGTATTAGCATACACCCAGTTGCAGAAGTCTGGAATCAAATCACACAGCAGGGGGGGGGGGGGGGGGGGGGGACAGGAACACCACTTCTTGAAATACAACCCACAGCTTTTATCCTGGAAGTTTAGAGATCACATGAAAATAGACAAGGCAATACATTATGTACAAGTTTCCCCATGCAGAGCAAAACAAAGGTGGGGGGAGTCATAAGAATGATCAGGCCATTGAAAAGAAGGGTGGAAGTCACCCACTATTTTCAGAGAGAGACAATGAAATACAAGATATGCAAGAATTTGCCTTCACGCTTCTTTTGCTAATGCATGCTCGACCATTTCATCTCAGATGGGCAATCCTGAATGAGGGCTGTCCTATAAAAACTCTTGGGGGTGGTGAGGGTTGGAGGGGTGATGCAGTTTTTCTTCCATCAATCATTCAGCACATCAATCTTACCCCCTCAAGCTTCTTGAGCGGGTAGGATTTTGCTTCTGGCCAGATGGACAAGCCCACCCTTTGTTGTGCCTAACTGTTCCACAGAAAAACAACTTGGGGGCAACAAAACAGAATTTGAGATAATGACCAGAATCGCCAAATCACACTCAATCCTTGACAGTTGTCTGTATCTCTTTCCTCCTAAAGGAGCCATATTCCTTGTGAACATCCTCCACCAAAATTCCTCAGTCCTGAAAAGACTTTCTCACTTCTTGACTCACCTTTGACACATGGGTGACTAGACATCCCTTCAAATAGGGAGGTCTTAGCTGCTGGCAAATAAAGGATCACAGGGACCCATGCCTGCTGCACTGAAATCTGTCTGCTGCAGAACATCAAAGACAATCAGCTCAAAAGGTGGCTTAGCAACAAAGTTTTAGAAATAAATAAAATGAATGCAAAGCAAACGGGGGGGGGGGGGATGTACAAGGCGAGATCCATTTTCATTTGCACAATGCAATTGATAATGCCCCCAATATTTCGCTGTCAGCAGAGAACAGAAGCAAGTTCCTAACAAAAAAAAACAATCTCAATGAATACAAATTTATTGAGAACTATGGCTTTTCTGCTTCTGCTTATTAAGACAGAAATGCTTACTGTATTAGTTAGTAAACGCTTAGATCTTTTTTTCCCTACCCTCTACAACTAGCACTCTGTTAGTTTAGCTTTCAGGTGTTAGCTACCCAAAGAAACAGATAAATAATTTCTTGGCCTCAGGGGCAAGCTCTCCTGTTGCACAAACATCCTATAAAGTCAGGGAAGGTTTATTATGGAGGACTTGTCATTCCTCTCTGTCTTCCTCAAACACTCCACCCCTGATAATGTAACTATGTCTTTTTATATGAACACGAGTGCTATGGAACAGGTAAGAAAACTTTTTAAAATCAGAAATCATCAGAGCAAGAATCTGATATACTGCCTTTAAAGTCAGTTGAATAGCAATGTTTTAAAAGGACTGTTATGCAGTAAATAAAGTAAAATTTTGCTATTCTCCCTACACATGAACACAAGTAACCACCACCACTAGCACCTGGCCCTAATCTATGGACTCTGCTTTCAAAAAATATATCCTCAAGATTCCAGCACTTCCATATTCATCCTAAAACAAAACAGAACAACTTCTTTAGCCAAGGCAACCCTCACAACATTGACTGGGCTTCCTGGCACCTAAGCAGCTGAATGAATAAAAGTTTTGCAAAGCATATGCAAGCAATGCCAATTAAGTAGTACTATAAGGATGCTAAGTGCTCCTAATTACAACACAAAGATCATTCTTGATGGTGTACTTTAGCCTTCAGGTTTAAGAGCTCTTGAGACTGATTTTTTTTTCCTTTAAAGATATTTGTACCATGTAAACCTGCTTGCCAAGAAGAGTATTTGGGTCCCCCCCTCCCCCCGCATCCTGTATCAATACATATTACCAAGTTGCTCCTTCCTGATAGCCTTGGATTTGGAAGATGCATTCTTTAGATTTATCTTCCCCCCTCCCCAAGTATGTAACCTTTGTCTGCCAAACGGAATTTTCAGGCCAGTACTGATAACCATGTGTAAACCACCAACCCCCCGCACCCCCCCCCCCCACAATGAAGATGTGAAGAAGACAAAAACTGTCCCCACAGCATTTCTAAAGATCAGTCATTTCCCCCCCCCCTACAATACATAGGCACTCAAAGCCATTGACTGAGAACCCCTCCAGTTACACATCTACTGGCAACTTCCAAGATCAACAGAAGAGCAGCCCAAGAAAGTTGCCAACTCTGCTGGGCTCAGAGGGGCTGCCTTCTGCAATAGGCTTCTCCAGTCCCTTGCATCGCTTCTTTAAGAACCTGACACTCAAAACAAGGCAGGGGAGGAGGGGAAGAGAAAGAGAAAGCCTGGGGTCCTCGCTGTTGTTTTCTTTCGATCACAGCCAGAGGGAAAATTAACCCTGAACAGGGACACACGATCACATTTTGTGTGTCATTGTGTGCTGGGATTATGAATTGTAAAGAAATTTCCTCCTTACGTTCTCCCCTGCCTCCCAGCCCAAAGATCAGAGACAGACAAGGAGGCGATGATCAAAGATGGCTGCGGTTCCTAAAGCAGCTCTCCTATTCCTCGCTTAGAGAAGTATATTGCAATATTTACCTATGGGGGGGGGAGAGAAAAGAAGGGAGAAGGGGCTTGTTTTTAAAAGCTGTATAACTTGTGGTGTCCTACCTGTTTTCTCTTTGATTTCACAGAGGACACTAAACAAAGCAGGCTTCATTCTGTGGCAGTTCAATGCATGCTTTCTGCAAAATAAGGATAAACAGAGAGAGAGACACACACAAAAAGGGTATTAGAACAGGCTATTTGATAACAAGAAGCCTTTTCTGTTATGGGAAAAAGTCATTTTAATGGGGGAGGGCCTTTATTCTTTGTGTTGTGATCTGTGTCACGGAGTAAGCAGTTAAGATAGCGATTAGCAAGAAGGAATAGGGGTAAAGCTAGACTCTCTAAGGTGCCCAGCAACAGGAGCAATTGCACTGTAGACAGACTACCTACGTTAAGGAGAAAGAGATCTGAACTTAGACATTAGAGAAGTAAACTGGGTGCTAGGGGGAGGGGAGGGGATCCACTGCCTCCCTGCTCATCAGTAAAGAGCGGAGTGACAAGGAGACACCCGGCCAACTCCAGCTGCCCTGCCTGCTTACCTGCCACTAGCAGCCTGGAAGTGATACCCCCAAGTGTTTTTGTTTGTTTTTGCTTCCAGATATTTGGGGGGGGGGGGTGTTAAAAAAAACGAGGAACCTCATGTGAAAATTTCCTGCCATTTCTTGGGCACATAAATCACAGCTTGTCAAAGCTTTCCGATCCGCTACATCATCATCACTGATTTATGAAGGGGAGAGGGGGAACTTCCAGAGTTCAACTACATGCTTTGTTTTGTATTTACTGAGATTTGGGGGGGGGGGGGGAGAAAGACATTAAAGTCACTCCCGACTCAACACTGTTTTGTCAGCTTTTATCAATCTAACTCTACCAGCACTTTAGGAACAAGGAATGGAGAGAAGTTTTTAAAAACCACTTCTTTGCAGGAAATTCAAAGCCTCCCCAAGATGGGACTGCAAGCTAGTCCTTTCTCCCCACTTCTGAATACCAGGTACCAGTGTTTGGAGGCATGCGAAGGGGGGGGGGAGGTAATTAGCAAAAGCCTAGATACAGCGTAAGTACAATAAAATGGAAAGGGGGGAGGTTACACATGCCTCTCTTTCCTATTCAGACCAACTGTGACTGTTGCCCCTGGATCCAAAGCTTCTACAATTTCTCCTCCAGTATTCTCAGGCTACCTAAATTGCAAGAATCTTTGGTTCCCTACAGTGAAAAAGGCAGGAAGGCTAGAAATAATTTATTTTAAACACTCCGCATATAAACAACAGACACAGAGGAGCGCACAAGGCACACACACAGCCAGACTCACAGACACCACAAGGTTGGGGGGGGGGGGGGTTAATTAGACGGAACCAACTTTGCTTGCGCCTCATCCAAGCTCTGGTCCGTGATGGTCATGATCTGGTGCAGGATGTCTCCTATGTCTTGCTTTCGGCCGTCGCCGTCTGCCCCTTCGTGTCCGTGGGGAGGAGGCAGAGCCATGCCCCCCTGCACCGAGTGGCCAGCCAGGTTCACGCCGGCCAGAGTCTGCAACATCCTGGACTGCTCATCCATACCTCCTTCCGCAGCCCAATCAATGCACTTTTAGAGACGAGTAGCAGCAAGCGGCGGCAGGAGCAGAAGAAACGGTACGCCGAAGGAGGAGGAGAAAAAAAGAAAGGGAAAAAATTATAAGCGCTTCGCGATCAGAAGGTGGTTTTGTGCTGGGGAGCGGGGGGAGAGAAAATGCAAGTAAATCGCTGGGTCTTGTAATGGATTTCAGTTCCTGTTCTTGAGGGGAATAAAGGGGGGGGGGAAGATATCAGTGTTTTGATATTTGACCGGATCTCCGTTGTTTATTCCACACTCTTCTGCTTTCCAAAGCAGTAAATCAATCTCTTCTTTAGTTACAATCTTCTTTCATCATCATATTTGTGGCTCGGATAAACGGCCTTGATAAGGTGTCGGCAGTTTTCTTTCCTTGGTACAATCTTCATCCAAAGCTTTTATTATTTCCTTTTGGGGGGGTGGGGAGGTGGAGAAAAAAAGTTAGTTGCTTGTTTATGTCCTTTATTTACTTGTCTTTTTTTCCCCTAAAAACCCTCTTCTTGGAAGAAAGAGGGGGAAACTGTACAAAAAAAAGTAAAAAGAAAAGAAAAACAAGCTTCCTTTCAAATCCTTAAAAAAGTTACGAGTGTGGCACAAGTTAGGGAATTAAAAAAATCCCGCATACAAATCAAGCCCCTAATGGCAACATTTAAAGGAAAAAAATCGAAGCCAAGAAAATACAACCAGAGGGGGGAAAATAATTGCCCTTTCCTCCCTCGGAAAAAAATCATAACAAACCGATCCCAATGTCTGTACAATAGTGGGGATAAAATAGCAGCAAAAGTTTGAACTTGTGCAAAGCAAAAAGAGCGGATTTTTTTAAAAAGGGGGGAAAGTTTTAAAAAAAAAACAAGAGAAAAAATATTAATTACACCCTCTCTTGCAAAAAAGCAACGTGCAAAAATATCAGCCAGCTGGAATTTATGAGCCCAGCAGCTCAGTGACTGTGTGTGTTTTATGTTGTTTGATGGCCGCTTTGGTGAGGGATTGACAGTCTGCCAATGCCACTCACTCACCCTGCAGACGTGTCACCCTGTGAAGGAGGAGAGAAGCCGCGAGAGAGACTAGAGGGGACGTGGGAGCCAGCCGGAGCCACGCCCCCCTCAACCTTCGCAGAAAGAGGCGGACGAGCAGCCCTCCGAAGGCCCGCCCCGCCCCGCCAGCCCGCCCTCCCCGGGCTCGTAGTCCCGCCCCCTGGAAGTTCTGCCTGCCAGACTCCCAGAGCTGCCCCCCCCCCCAAACTGAGACAGATTCCAGCCGCAATTCGCAAGTTTCGGGGGGGGGGGGGCCGCGGAGACGCAGCAACAAACCAACTACTCACTTCCACCCGGATCCCAGGCGTCTTTATTCAGCAGTAAGGCCCACTGGATCAATGGGATTACTCATACACAGCACAGCAGCTAGAACATCCCTCCTTGGCACCTCTCTGGAATAAACTTTCCTCGTTCTCATCGCTTACTGGTTTGACAGCGGAGCCAGAAGAACCTCGCCTCGGTCCGCGCGCGCGCTTCCTCCCCCTCCCCTCCCCCCCCCCCACAAACCGGGGCCGGTCCTCTTGCCAGCCTCCCGCCCCGACAGGGGGAGCCTCCCCCCCCCGCAGTCACCCCCCCCCCGCAGTCACCCCGCTACATTATTGGCTGTTACTAAAGGGAGGGAAGGCGGGACCCCCCTCCCCTCCAGGAGCAGAAGTCGGCAGCCCTGGTTTCTGCCCCTCCCCCGCCACTTGATCCTCTGCTGTCGTTCTCCTCAGACAACCCCCCCCCCCCCCACACACACACAACTCCACTTCCCCAGCAGCCCTGTTGTCTTTGCCCCCCCCCCCCCCGAACTCCCAAGTCCTGCCTCAGTCAGCCCCACTTCTTCCTCCCTAGTTTCCCCCTCTATTTCTCGGCGTCCCTCTCCCCTGAGCCTCCCTTATTCTGCAGTTTTCTTAACCCCTCCGCCCCCATTCCTTTCCACAGCAGCCGAGAAGGGATCAGGTGGAGTGCCCCACCATGACGTGAAGAAAGAGGAGGATGGAAATACTGTCAGGAATCACCAAATAAATGTCAATTACTCCTCCCCCCCCCCCCAACTCTCCCTTCACGACACCTCCTTGCCACAGACTTCTTTTTCACAGAGCCACCCACAGTAGACTAGATATGGGGCGGGGCGAGCCCCCCCCCATTCCCCTTTCTCCTTTCTCCATCCTTTCCTCTCCCCCTACTATTTCTCAAGAGCTGTCTTTCCCCATGCCCCGCCCCTGATTTCATAGCCCCGCCTCTAAGCCTTCTCGGCCATCCCTGCGCCCCACCCCCTTAAGGGCTCTTGCCCCGCCTCCTGAGCTTCCCGCTCTTTATTTAGCTCCTCCCCGCGCCATCTCCCTTTTTTGCTTCCCCCCTTGCTCAGCGCCTCGCTCCGCCCCCTCCTGCCCCTTTATTTTGACTTCGGTCTGAGACGTCGTTCTTTTTCGCCCCACCCACTTTGGAGGTGTGGTTTATTTTTTTGAGCTCTAACTCCTCCTTAAGAGTTCCCTGTTGCCAGGGGCATCTTAAAAGGGCGGAGGGGGAAGGCAAAAGAAAATAAATACGACAAGGTCTCAACGTGCCGCTTTGCTCCCCGAGGGCGTCTCGCCGTTCGCTGAAGTACGTAGCTCGGGCCAACTAACAATACATGTCCAACTAAATATACACCCCACGCGCGCGCGGAGCTGCTGGCCAATCAGAACGTGGAACGAGAGAAGGCGGCGACGTCCAATTGCAAAGGACGGCTGAAAGGGATAGAAAGTCGGCTTCCGAGCGTTCCGGTCTCGCCCCCTTAGCAGGGGAACTTCTGATTGGGGCGTTCGAACGGTCACGTGCCCGGGGCGTACGGATGGGCGGAGGAGTCTGCATCTCCCGGCCTCTGATTATTGCCATGGCAACGGCTAGCCTACGGAGAGATGGTGTTGTGGCTGCGGGGAGGGCCTCGACTGAGCTGTCGGTTGGCTTTCCTCGCAACACGTCCCTCGGGATGGCACTTTGCCATGGCAACCCCCAAGCCCGTTTACTTTCTGCGGAAGGGTCCTGTGTATACTTAAGCGGAAGTAAACTCTTTTGCATGCAAAACTAAACTCCCCAAGGAAGTCTGCTGAGCGCAGTCCGAGGGATGTTTACTCAGAAGTAACAAGGCTTACTTCCCCATCCCCAAACAAGTCCAAAACTGCCGTGCAGGGAACTTCTCATGAGTAAATTCTGGCTACCTTTTACAGGATATTTTCTCAGAAGAACACTGTTGGAAGCAAGCCTCATTTTGAACAGAGCGGGGCTTACTTCTACGTAACCTTTAGACTTTTGTAGTTCGACTGCAAATCTCTGCATGTTTCCCTGGCAATTAATTACACTGAAGTGTATAGGGCTCAACTGTAGAGGAAAACATACGTAAGATCAAATCGCTTCCCATTTCGATAAGGCATGAGCCATAATGGTGACCGTAACGGGATGCGAGGAAAACGCTGGTCTCCAAGTTGCAGAGCAACCAAGCTTACGTAAAGATCGACAGCATTTCGATGGTACACTGTTTCTTTCACAGCTTATGCTATTTGCATTGTTTTAAACCGTGTATTCGGTCATGAGTCTCTACAAGAAAGTAAAATAAATGTAACTTACAACGAGCATTGCTGTTTCACTTCCAATAATTTCATTGGGATGACCCAGGAGCAGTGTTCCCTCTAAGCTAAGTGTGAGCTAGCTAACTCACAGTTTTTTAGCCTCCAGCGCACACATTTTTATCTGAGCTCCGGCTTCAGAGCAAATTAGTTTATGCAGTAGCCAAATCACTTGCTCACAACTTTAAAGCCAGTAGCTTACAAAGGAGAATTTTTGTTCACAAGACTCCACTCCACAGGCTTAGAGGGAGCATTGCCCAGGAGTCCTCCATATTCCTTTCCTGAGATCAGTGGAGGATACTTAGAAGCAATCCTTATCTTAGAATACCTCTGTTCTGAATCAATATCCTCATGTAGTCAGGATTTATGGTACATTAGATGTCTCAGGGTGGAAGTGTGAGTTGACAGTCTCAAATTGTCCCTGACAGTCCTTTACGTTACACATTTCTCCTAACTAACTTAACCTAATAAAGTTCTCATTTAGAAATAAAAATCTGGTTCTCCCATATAAAATTTATTTAACAGCATAGCACCTTGGACTATAACTACTTATGAAAATATTTATATGAACGTTCTGTTTACTATTATTTATTAATGCCACATTTAAAAATATTACACTGAAAATTTATTCCATTGCACATTACTAAATAAATTACGCTTGTAATTTCTAATGCATTTTTAATTATGAATTTATCCATGTCTCCCTTTATTTATGATTGGACTGCTCCCTGTTGCAGTGCAGCATATATAATGGTAGACACTCTTAATGAAGCATTCTTGGACATTGCATATGATAAAATGTTCTTAGAGTATTTTATTTCATGTGGTGTCTGTGTTTTTTATAGGCAATCCAAGAGTGTACTCAGTAACTTCTACCTATTGGCACTTCGGTGTGTCTTTGTTTTCTAGTCAGCTAACAAGAGCGCAAAGGCTCTTACTCCAGAGTAAGTCCAGTGGAGCGTCTGGGTAGATTTTCATAGGATCAGGCAGGGGCAGCTTCAAGTCTTAGCCCACAATCTCTGGCCAAATCCTCAAGTGCTACAGATGTCCCTATCTACCAAGCACAGTCTTGTTATCTGGAACCTGCTCCTAATAAATCACTGTCCCTATTTTTTTTTGCCTTTGGGGGAGATTCCCCTTCCCCAGTTGTGTCCTGTCTTTTTTTTTTATTAGGCTCAAACCAGCTAATTACATTATTTTAAAAACCTGCTATACAAACATTTTAAAGTTCAGCCCAATGAAAGTTCTTAGTCACAACACTTCTGCCATACAAAAATGGCAGTTGCAATTAATTTTATCAAACAAAACACAGTTCAATAACATTTCATCAATGATGTTTTACAAGTCCTTCTTAAGGCAAATTCTTAAGCCTTCTTAAGGCTTGTCATGTTGCCCCACAAAACATAGTGCCTTGAAGGTAGTACTGTTTCCCTGGTGTTTCTTGATGGCTAGTTTTAATCATTTACTGAGGCAATTTTTAGTCTGCCTTTCTCCCACAGAGGACTCAAGGCAAATTAAAAAGATAATTTAAAATGTATTCATAATCTCTCTATATTATATTTCAGATTTGGGGTGGCCACCATGGCCACGTAAAATGCACTCCCTCAGGCGTAGGCTGCACAAACCGCCCCTCAGTGCAGGGACCCTGGCCATTGGCTGAAGCAGTGCAGGGGCAAATAGTCCCGCCCACCTGCCCAGAAAGCCACTGCCAGGGGTTGGGACGCTGAGCCCAAGGGACGAGACAAAAGAGGCGGCCGGAAGGACAAAGGATGAGGACGGAGCTCAGGGCGGGGAGTGGGGAGGGGACGTGGACCAGCGCAGCCTCAAACAGAGCTGGGGGGGAGGCCAGGCGACCTGGGCTGCCGCGACCATGCGCAGAGCAGGTGGGGAGACAAGGCTGGGTGCCCAAAGGGGGGGGAAGAGGCCAGGCGGCCTCAGCGGCCACATCCTCAAACGGGCTGGGTACGGTGGGCACAGCAGCCGTGAGGTGGAACGACAATTGGGGTGGGGAAAGAGATGAGGGGAGCTGCACCCCGCAGGCCTGGCTAGAGCCCGTTGTATTTATTGTCACAATGGGCCTTGCTCCTAGTATTTATATAATACAGTTTTAGCAACTAAAATACAAATCCAGAGCATCTGTAAAAATCTATGTATCTCATCATCAGCCATCCGTCAGGAATATGTTCCTAAAGAACTCAGACATAGACAACTTATGAAAGTTCAGCAAAGTGGTTGGCCTTCCAGAGATAGTCAGGACAGCAATTCCATAATGTAGGAACTGCCAACTCTGGATTTGAAAATTTTTGGAGATCTGGAGATGGAACCAGGGGAGGATAGGGTTTGGGGAGGGACCTCAGTGGTGTATAATGCAATACAGTCCGCCCTCCAAAGCAGGGAAACTGATCTCTGTAGTCTGGAGAACAGTTGTAATTCTAGGAGATCTAGAGGAGGACCCAGCTGGAGGTTGGCAACTACCAGCACCTAAAATTTAACCTGGAAACACACAGGTAGCCAGTGTAACATTTGCAAAATAGGTGTCATATTTGGATAGAACTAATCCCAGATTACAATCACAATACCACCCTCCAGTCGAGGCATGGAATTCTCCCACAATTACAACAAATCCCCAGATTCTGGAAATTAGTTCCCTAGGAGGAAATGGCAGCTTCATAGGGTGGACTCTTATGTCCTTACACACATCCCTAAACTCCCTCCCCAGTTACTGCTCCCCAAACACTAGGAATTTCCCAAAATGGAGCTGGCAACTCTAATTGCAATAAGTCAGATGCATGTATAAGGTTGCCAACTCTGGGTTTGAAAATACCTGGAGATTTGATGGTGGAGCCTGGGACAGTGGGGTTTAGGGAGGGGAGGGATTTCAGTAGGGTATGATGCCATACAGTCCACCTTCCAAAGCAGCCATTTTCTCTAGAAGTGAAATAAATGTTTTAAATAAAAAATTAATAAGCAATCTATGTAGTCTGAAGATCAGTTGTAATTCTGGAAGACCTCCAACCCCCCCCCCCCCAATGGAGAATGGCAGTCCTACCCATGTAGAGTGCATTACAATAGATTAGTCTTGAGGTTACCATATAGGTTTACCAGGTGCTTGCTAATGGTGGGCAAGCTCCTGGTAATTGTTGCTGATGCCCACTGACACTCATCTGAATGGTGGGCAGAAGCAGGCGAGCAAAACAGGAGGTGGCAGTCTTCATTGCTACGCAACTATGTCACTTCTGGTGCAACCTGGAAGCACTGGCGTCTCACCAGGATAATGCTCTAGCATTCATCCCAAAACTTGATGGATTTTCTTGCAGTAAATACCTGCCTCCCAGTCCCTACATCTCCTGCCAGTTGCCAGTCCATGCCTGGCAACTGTGTATACCATGGGATAGTTCAGCGTGGTCAGGTCAGCAGAGTCCAAGAAGAGATCTGATTGCTGTACTGGATGTAACTGGAAAAAAATACCTTTTTGTCACTGCCCTAACCTGTTTTTCTAATAACTAAGATGGGTTCAACAAGATTCCTGAGCTTTTAACAGAGTCACATAATAATAAACTTAACGCATCAAAACTGGGGTGCATAACACCCTCCAAACAGTCAGCCTTGCTAGAATTGCTAGTTCTGACTTGGGAAATTCCTGGAGGCTGGGATCAGTGCCTTGGGAAGGGAAGGGAGCTCAGCAGGAATGTTTCAGTCTAGGACTTTGTTTTCACCTAGCCTCTATACCAGAGGTGGCCAAACTGTGGCTTGGGAGCCACATGCGGTTCTTTCACACATATTGTATGGCTCCCAGCAGGGTGGATGGGGAAGCAAAGGCATGCCTTTTCTCTTTCTCCCTTTCTCCCTCTCTCTTTCTCCCTTTCTTTCCACCTCTCTTTTTCTGTCTCGCTCTTAGACAAATAAATACCATTAACAAATGAATAAAAATCACTGGACAAATAAATATCAGTATCAGTATCTGTTTTTACCGTTTTTGTTTTTATTTTTGGCAGTCTCATTTAATTTTAATAAAAAACAAATTTGCATATCTTAATAAAAATGTGCGTGTAATATCTGGCCATGTCTTGCGGCTCTCAAACATCTGATGTTTATTCTATGTGGCTCTTACAATGAGCAAATTTGGCCACCCCTGCTCTATACTATGCCATCTGACATTTTGTCCGTAAGAACTGATCTTTGTGCTGTGGAGATCAGCTGTAATGCCAGCAGAATTCTAAGTCCCATCTGGAAGTTGGCAACTATATTGTTGACCACCATCACCACCATTTTTCAGGATTCAGTTTCAGCTTGCTCATCCTCAGCCACTAAGGATCAAGGCAGAAACAGAAATGGCTCCTTCTGCTGACTTAAAGAAATATACAGTTGGCTATCATCAGCATATTTCTAATAGCCAATTTCAAAGCTATGGGTGATCTTATTCAAAGATTTTACATGAATATTGAACAGCATGGGTGATAATGCTAACCTCTGTGGGATTCTGCAAGCAGATCCCAAAGGACCAACAAGGAATCCCCAGCTGCTGCTCGCTGCACAAGATCAGATAAAACCTATCTAATCCACTCAAGAGCTCCTTTTCTAACTCCAGTTCCAACCCCAAATGGTTCAAGGACCTTGGTTGGTTAACAATGTGAGATGCTGTTGACAGATTAAGAAAATCAACATGGAAACATGCCACTTCTCAATATTTATTTATTATTTATTTATTTCAATTTATATCCCGCTTTGCCAGATGAACTGGCTCAAGACGGCGTACAACAATTAAAATGTGATACACAGTACAATACAATAAATACTATAAATGCAATAAATACAAGCCAAGGTGGTCCCATTTCCATATCATGGCCTGAAACCAGATTGAAAACAGCAGATGTGTTCTTATTCCTGGTTTTCTGCTGACTCTTGAAAAATGTATTGCTTTTCTGTTTCTACTGTTCAGAATACTGAGATGTTTGGTGATTTCATACTGTGGGTTTTTATTGTTTGTTTTATTTGAACTTTGCTGCTGATTTTTGTTCAGATATTTTAATTTATTGTTTTATGTTGTATTGTGCCTTCCTGTAAATTAGCAGATGAACTTTTAGTTAAAAGTACCAGATAGAGATAATCTTCTCTCTGTGTATGTGTGTGTGTGTGTATAAATATAAAATTTAAAAGTACTGTTCTCAGTAATGTGCTTAGAACAGTGGAGCTGAATTTAGGATACCACTGTAAAGGCGCACTGCACTGGGATGATCTCTTGCAGCTCTGGGTCAATCAGTGGAAAAGTAGGCCAGCCTCCTGTCTTTAAGAGCTGTGCAAAACCGGAAATTTTGGCTGGTGCAGCTCACTATGCGGTGCTGAGAAAAGCTGCACCCACTAGAATGTCTTCTTCCAACACAAATATTGACACAACTGGAGCTCTGTGAGCTATTGTCCCTGGTTGGAGTAACCAGATGCAAGGGTAGGCTGATCTGCTCTTTCTGCAATAGCTGCCTATCCAGTACAGTTATCTGTGTGTTCACTTATGCCAGATAACGCTAATGTTCCAGGACTAAAGACCCAGCTTCAGAACCTTAGTGAGGCATTAAGGCCACTAGGTAACCAACACTTTGTCCAATTTACTTGCCGAGTTTCCGTGAGGAAGGGAGGAGGGGGAGAACCCTGTCACCCCCGGAACTCCTTGAAGGAACAGGATAAAAATATAATACAATGTGGGTTTTGGAAGCAGATTGGGGGGGGGGGGGGGGGGGGCGGGTTGACTTTTGCTATTTACTTTTTAAAAATTCAGGTCAAGGATTTATTATTGTATTGTGCTTCATCCTTTTTTATTGGAAGCTACCTCAAAAACCTACGGGTAAGGGGCAAAAACAGAATGTTAAAAACAAGTTTTATTTATCGATTCCTGTGCTACAATATTTTGCTTATTAATAAACCTAATGCCAGCTTCGGCTTTGAAACAGGGGCTGGGCTCCGGCCTCTCTCGAATCCCTGCCTTCTAACACCCTTAGAGTCAGCCTAACCTTCTAAGGAGCCCTGAGCAGCTGTACTCCGCCCGCGTTCAGAAATACGACAGCGCTGGTCCTGAAAGCGGACTCAGGAACCGAGCTGCGACGAGCCTTCCCCTAGAATCGGAGCTCTACAAGCTGGCTGACTGGCGGAAGAAGAGCAGGCAACGTGGGCAGCACAAGGACCCCGCGCGTCCTCTCCCAAGGCTCCCGTGTCGCTCTTCCACTTGCACATGCGCTGAGAGCACCTCGCCTTTCTCGCCCTCGTTCCGTTCCCCCCCCCCCCCGTTCTTCTCCTCCTCCTCCTCTCCCCCCCTCCACTGCATGCGCAAAAGACGCGACGAGCGGCCCGTTTGCAGTTCTCTATGCTATCGATCACTTCCGAATGGAAGAGCAAGTGCTTCCGGGTCAGCAGCCTTCTGACTGTTTCTGGGTGTCAGAGGCGTCTCCTGTGGCCCCGGAAGCGGCTGCTTCGGCCCTTGACGACCTACCCGGCACGAACTGGGACCCGGCCCCGAACGAAAGGAGTGACTGCGGCGCCCACTAGGCTCGTAAGTAGGGGGCGCTGTGAGTCCCTTGCCCCCCCTCTGCCCTCACGCGACCCTTCCCTTCAGCCAGCGATCCAAGAGTCATGGCGCCCCGCCCCCATCCTCGCAACCACGCCCACTCGGAGTAGAGTTTAGGCGTGAAGGAGTGGAGCTGCCTACATCTCTGGGAACTTGTGCTTTTCCCCCTGGCGCCTCGTAGCCCGCCCACCCCCCTTCTTCCTCTCTCTTGGTTTGTAGTTGACTGCAGTGTGCCAGTAGTTGGCTAGTGCTACCTGTGCCCACTTTGGGATGTGCTGGCAAGTGGTGCGTTGTAAGGCCACATGTTAGTCCAGAGAATTCCGAGATACTGTCCGATTTTCATATAATTGCATATAAGGTGAGATGCCATGTGACTTTTAAAGAGAGAAACAGTAAGGTTTAAAAAATGTTTGTAGAGCTTTTATTAGTTGCCTGTTTCCTCCAAAGGTAGTTTACAAGTTTATTAGAAAAACACCTTAAGAGTCTTGAAGCACGTTAGAGTTAATAAATGTATTGTTTCTTTATTAAACTTGTGTCATGCTTTTATTTTGCTGTGGAACTCATGGCTGTCTCCACAGGATGCCCAGGATATCTGGAGATCCAGGTGCTGATGAGCAGTTTGAACATAATTAATTACTTAGTTAGATATTTGTACCCCCCTTTTCTCTTCAGTAGGGACCTAAAGGCATTGACAACATAATTCTTCTGTCCTCTCCTTTATCCTCACAGCTATAACCCTATAAGATAGATTCAGGTGGGTAGCCATGTTGGCTTGAAGCAGCAGAACAAAGTTTGACTCTAGTAGCACCTTTAAGACCAACAAAGTTTAATTCTGGAATTCTGAAGAAATGTGCATGCACAAGAAAGCTTATTCCCATAATTAAACTTTGTTGGTCTTAAAGGTGCCACTGGACTCAAACGTTGTCCTATAAGGTAGGTTAGGCTGAGAGCAACTAATCCATGGTCACAGAGTAATCTTCTGTGTCAGAGTGCCAGTTTGTACCTGGGTTTCCCAAGTGCTTGGCTCTTCCCAGTTCCAATGCATTCATGTCTGCAGTCTTATGAGCCATGAAGGGGAGAAATTCTGTTGTATAAATAAAATCATGTCATAGTTATGGACGTAGCCCTAATAAAGCATAACTTTTCCCCCTCTCATGCACCTTTTTGTGGCAGAAACTTTTGTGAATCAGATGGACTGGGCTTCTAGTTCATGAAAGCCTCTGCCAGGACAAATCTGCTGGTCTTAAGGTCCCACCCAAAAAAATTATATGTTGCTGTATCAGAGCAAATTTCATTACTTTCTAGAAGTTTACTCAAGACAACACAGTTTATCTTAACTACAAAATTCTGCCTCATTTAAAAACAAAAAAGGGGAACAGATTTACCATGTTTATGAGCGGCTTTGAACATGATAGAATTTTTCTACTGAAAGCTGCTGTGGAAGAAATGTGCAACATGCCCCTGCATAGTGTCATGTGGGAATGGACCTGTGTGTATTCTCACATGTAAGGACATGCTGGAAAGCCACAGCTTCCTGTCACAAACAACATGCTGTGGAGGGCCTTTCTTGGAAAATCATGTCTTCTGTATAGAAATTTTAACCCACACTAGGCCAGTTTCCAGCATATGTACACACAGCATAATGCATGCATGTGCAATCATCACATGTGAAGAAATGACTTCACACAGTATTAGATATGTTTTAGAAGTTTTATGTTAGGTATTTTACAGTGCAATCCTAAGAATGTATTTCTGAGTGTAAGCCTCACTGAATAAACCTGTCTGAGTAGACGTACACAAAATTGCACTGTGTTTTATATATATCTCTTTAGGAAGAATAACACTTTTGTTACTCAGAATTGTAATGCAAGCTTCTGTTGGCCAGATAATAATGGGTATATGATTGGTTAAATGGGTAGCTCTGTACCTACTCAGGGAGACACTTTTTTAGAATATTGAGGAGTTATTTATTTATTTATTTATCGTATGGCAGAGTTACACACAAGAAGCATGTAATAATATAAAATACGTCACCAAGTTGATACAACAAGTGTGCAGACTGATTGGGCAGTCCCCCTAAATACTAATATCTAAATTTTCAATCCACTCAATTGCAGCTGCAGAGAGTTCAAAAAGCTCCATCACATCTCCCCAAAAAGCAGGACACTCACATTCTTGTGACAGGTGAAAAATAGTTTGGCAGGCTGCACCACAATCACATTCAGGTCCTGGTATTCTGCCCCATTTAAACAACAGGTCTGCCAAAGCCTGTTCGTATTCTTTTAGCCGTCTTCTGTACTTTACATGGCAAGTCAAATCTTGCGGGCCTCTCATTGGTGTTTATCAAGCTATGGATATTGCATCCATGTTTGCAACCATTCATTCCTTGTGATTGTAGGATTTGTGCAGTTCTTATTGCTGAGTGCTGGGATCTTAGTCTGGATAGGCCTGTGTCAGCCATGTCTTTGTGGACTGGCAACTCTTTGTTTTCAATTAACTTTCTATATTCAGGAGTCGATTGTAGGGAAATGACGTTCAGGGAATTACTGGGTAATGATGAAGAGAAAGGAGAAACGAAAACTAGGAAATGAGGAAGACTATTGTTTTTACTGTTAAATGATGGTATAGAACAAGAAAAGGTTACAATTAGGGGATTAGAATATTTTAAGAAAATAGAGATTTGTTACAACTAATCTGGATGGTTAAAGTCACTGGGACAGAGATGTAGGTATGTTAATGTCTGGATCAGTCCTTTCACCAGTCTTATTAAAAAAGTTGATAGTGATTCAAGTTTAGATAGTCTGTGTGTATTTTTCCCCCTTCATCATACATTGTATCTTTTAAAGGAAACTGGTTTAGAGTATATTGTTATCCTCTTAAGCCTATTAGCCATTTTCCAGGAAGTGCTTTGTCCCTAAACTGGGGCTTCTCTGTAAGCCTGAGTAAAGCTAACAATATATAGTCAGAGCTGCCATTTAATGAAAATCTTTGTGTGGTGGAAGTAGAAGGAGATGACAGAATAGGGGCTAAGTGAAACCCCCTACTTGGAACCATTACTGGGGCAAAATAGGCAGTAGTAAAGTTAGGTGCTGCTGAGTGTTTTGCCACAAACTGCATGCTAGTTGCATGGCATTTCATCCCCATAAGTGCTTTCCATACAGGAATTCTGCCATTTTTGAATGGGGCCTGACAACAGAATGCTTTCTGTGATCTCCAGAGAAGGCTATACATGACAGGCCTAGACAGGTTTTCTTTAGCTCTGGAAGCCAGCTCTTTAGGAGCCAGACTCATCTTTCAGCCTTCAGGCTTATATATGACCATATTTTCTAATGACTGCTGCCAGAACAAATACTAGGTTGCCACAATGAAATTTCTAGGTGCTTATGATGACCTGGTGCCTGGGATGAAACAGGTGTTTCAAATACCTTTTGGTATATGCAGTCATTGATTCCCAATGCAATTAATTTGCATAATGGAAATGGTACTCACCCTTATTCCAAGGACAGTGCCTGAAGTCCTAGCTTCCATCTCATGTATTCACCTGCTAGAATGAACTTTGTTACCAGAGAATTTAATGCCCGAGTGTCTCCTGATATGAACATAGAGGAATTTTTGAAACTACTGTATACTGATTCAGATTGATGGTCTGTCTAACCCAGGATTTATCTACTCTGACTGGCAGCAACTTTTCAGGAAGACCCTGTTCCACTTTTTTGCTTAAGATGTTGGGCACTGAACCAGGGACTTCCCTGTACTGAAGTGTTTTCTGTGTGGAGAGAAGACTCACATGCACAAAGACATCACATCCTCTGTGGGCTCCTTGCAAGCAAGGGCTCCTATGCCTAGCATC
This sequence comes from Lepidodactylus listeri, assembly GCA_029233225.1. NCBI lineage: Eukaryota > Metazoa > Chordata > Lepidosauria > Squamata > Gekkonidae > Lepidodactylus > Lepidodactylus listeri. The sequence goes on from JARCFY010000014.1 coordinate 28,055,009, forward strand.
AGAAATGGAAGGCAAATTTAGCCCGTGCCCCCCCAGCAGTGCAGAGATTTAGTTGACTGCTAATTTCTATGGGAAAACATTGCTTTGTACAGGAGGAATGAAAAGGGTGTGCTCTTTTGCATAGTCCATTCAGTCTTTTGCATAGTCCATTCAGTCAAATTCAGTCAAATGCATAGCCTCACCAAAGCATCTGTTTCTAGGTTGGATTCATGATGGAATGTTGAGAACTGGTTTTTATGTTGCAAAAGCTTAAAATTAACTAGACAAAAATTATGTGGAGAGTAATGGATGTAATACACGTATCTCCAGTTTTATCCTTACCTGTGAGAATCTCTTCTCTACAATCTGTACGTGAGGCATATCGTATGAAGCAACCTTATGCAGACTGAGCTGGTCTGTGTAGCACAGTGTTGCTTGCTGCAGCTGGCAGCAGCTCTCTTAGGCAGATGACCTTCTGCCTGGAATGCTTTTAACTGAAAATGTGATGGGTTGAACCTGGGACCTTGTGTATGTAAATCAGACACCTTTTCACTGACTCTCAGCCCCTTCCCAAAGGATGATTTTACACAGAGCTGCATCAGACCATTGGTCCATCTGATTGAGGATGTCTTCTTCTCTGACTGTCAGCTGATCGCTGAGGTCCCAAGCAGAGAAAAGGCTTTCCCAATAGTTTTCTGAAATCCTTTAACTGAAGATATCAGAGACCTTTAGTCTGCGAGGCATGTACCCTGTCATCATGCACAGAATCAGGCTATCCTCCTTTGTGCTGTTGAAGCCACAAGTTTGTCAATGATGTTTTAAAAGGAATAGTTCACTTTGGCACTTCCAGGTAAACAGTAGATTCCTTTTTTCCATCCCCCCCCCCAAAAAAATCATTGGAATTTGTGCAACTCTGGGAAGTTATTTTCTATAAATTAAAAAAAAATTCTCCCATAAGTGTCATTCATTGTGGCTAACATAAATCCCATTGGACATAGGTCTGACTCAGTATTAGTAGCCTCTTAACCCTCCCCCCCCCCAAGTTCTCTCAGAGAAGTCAGAGCCTCTTCCATATTGAATCTGGGAAATATTCAAGCATGTCAAGAATATCTCTTGAACACATGAAGCTACCTTACACTGAGTTAAACCATTGGTCTGTCAAGGTCAATCAGTGGTCAAGGTTCTGCATAGAGGTCTTTCACCATCACCTAATCTTTTCTACAGGAGATGAGACTTTCTCCATGCAAAACAGATGCTGTACCATTGAACCATGCCCTCACTGCATCTGTTGCTTTTGAGTGCCTCTAAAGTGCAGCGCAAGGCAAGAAAATGACCCTTGCCCTTTCCCCAACTTCCAGGGAGCTTAATGTCTCTTAACTTTGGGCTTGGGGTTGGTCTGAATCAGTCACATTTTCCACCAGCCTGGTACAAAGTGAGAAGTCCTCCTTTCCCTTAAGTCTGCTGTGCATACCAGAAGTCTTGTGAGGAGGGAGGTTTCTCACTCTTGCATTGCATGAAGCAGGAGTCTCTTCCTTTTCCTCCCCCCTCCCAGCTCCATGCATCATACTGAGACCTTGGGGAAGGGAGGAGGTCCTTCATGTCACATTCATCCATCAATTGGGTGAACAAGCAGCCTACTGTATTTGTGGAACCTCTTTCCTCAAATACTTGATATTATGGCATAGCCTGTCCAGCAACCAATGTGTAACGGCTTGAAAAGTTAATGGCTATTCGAATAGGCTATAGTTCCCATTACAGCTTTCCATAAATTAGGGATGTTCAGAAACAAAATTTCATTGGCTTGTCAAGCTGAAATACTCCTGCCTCATCTTTGCAGGTCGTTCTGCCCTCCCTGAAAATGATGTCTTGTGTACGGGTCATTGTGCAAAAGCTAATAAAGTAACTTTGGCAAAAGGCAGGCTTCCCGAGTGATTAGCTTACTTGCTACCTGTTAAAGAGCAACATAGGAGCCCACAAAGAGAGGTAATCCCCCCAATATCCTCAAAGTCAATGTTTAATGCATCCCAATCTTGAGGTTGTGACAGTAAAGAGTTTGTCTTAAGGAGCTGCCTTGCACAGATTTCTAGAACAAATGTTACACCTTGATGAAGAGACTAATCTTGGGAAACGTTAAAACATTTATTTTTAGTTGGCAGCCTGGCATGACTGTCGCTCATCATTCCTCACGCAGAATGCTGACTGGCTTTCTGTTGCCAGCGCCTGGCTATTTCTCACAAGACTGTGCTATTTTGCATCCTTCTTTCTCCATTTTGTGCAATATTTCACATGTCGTGCTCTCCTCAGCACCCCTCAGTTTTTCACTGGCCTACAGTAGCTGCTCAGAAACCTGTTGCTTTGCTTAGGACCCCTCTCCGTAGACATGATTTTGCATTTTTAAAACAAGGAAGTCCTGCATTTCTAGACTAGACAGCTTGTGTTGATTGACAGTTCCCGAGAAGGACTGGCAGAGATTGATTCCTCTGCTTGTTTTCCACCACAATGGGAAGCAGAGCAAAGCTTGTAAGGTAAGAAGCAGAGCAAAACTTGTAAGGTAAGAAGACCGAGAAACCTCAGTGTGCAGCTTTGTATGGCGCTAGTGGCCACACTCCCATTTTTTCCTGCTCTGTCTAGTGGCGTATTAATGTTCCGGGTAGAGCATCAGGCTATGATGGGAAGATCCAAGTTGAAATCCCCACTTAGTCCTAAAACTCATTGGGTGATCTTGCAGAAGTCATTCTCAACCTAACCTACCCTCCAGTGGTGGTGTAAGGATAAAATGGGGGTGAGGGACTGTCTGTACTGCTGTGAGCTCCTTCAGGGAAGTGTGGGATAAAAATGTATGGATAGACAGAAATTGCACGGATAGTATAAATTCCTAAGTAGAATCAGTCTAGCATTAGCCATCAGTTCAGACTCCCAAAAGTCAAAATGGCTCGGAGCATCCATGACCAAAGCTGCTTCTCAGGGTTACATCCGTGCTCCTAGCAGGGCTCTGTGATGTGCAGTGGGGCACAAGGAAGGTGTCCCCAGAAGGAGGCACTCTTAAATGAAAGCAGGTTTCCAGCCCTTATGGAGATGTAGATGGCCATGAAATAACATGAGTCACACCTAATAAAATCTCCAGAGCTAAAAGGGTGGCTGAACAAGACATCCATGTGAAAATGGGGCTTCAGTGACAACTTGTCACTTCTCTTTCTTTGCTCTGCCTAGAAAGGAAGCCAGATAAACACAGATGCAGTATCATGTAATCTGAATAAAGTATATCGCTCACAGAGTTCTGCTTTGCTTGGCAAGGAAATTGGGTTACTCTGGTGTGAATTTTTTATTTATTTAAATCATTTCTGTGCTGCCTCTCTACCCAAGTAGGGTCTCCAAGGCAGTGAAATTTTTGTGCTATTGAACAGGACCAATTTCACCGGAGGGTCTCTCCACACCTCGTCCAGTGCTTGGTGTTGTGTTGCAGTGGAACAAGCTGCAAATTCATGGAATACCTCCAGCCTGTGACTCCCACTTTTTCATTTTCAAGAATTCCAGAGACAGGCAGCACTCGCCCTGTGCCTTTCTGTTAGGGAAGAGTGCATGAGCTTGATTGGACTGCTTTCTAAACTCTTTGCTGCATCTTCCAGCCCAAGGTTGCTGAGACCTGGGAGTATCGAAACGCAGCCTCTGTGCTCTTAAGTGGTTTATTATGATGAAGCTGTCAAACAGTTATCTAGACAAGGCTTGTGCGTTTGTTGCAACTCCCGGTGTGGGTGCTTTAGGTCGCTGCTTCTCCAGTCTGCAGATGAGCTGTTGATTAGTCTGGCTCTTACATCTGCGCAACCTTGTTGCTCCAGCTTTCCCCTCTGCGAGACAGTTTGGTTATGCATGGTGCGCATGGACTGCTGTGTGTTGCATATGATGTGTGCGTAGGGGTCATCCGTCAACACTTCCAGTCTGATGCGAGCTAGAGAATGCGTCTTAACTGGCTTTTTAACTTTCACGCTGCCTTCCTTGGAATGAATCTTGCTAAGGGGGTTGTTTAAAATAGCCGTCCTTAGGAACACGCGTGCAAAGACTCCATGTTGTAATGTGGCCTGCTTAGAGTTCTGTCAAACTTTATAAAGGGTCTGCTCCTAGGAAAAGGATTTGTGGTTCAGCGCTAGAATGCAAGCTTGGTACACAGCAGGCCCCAGGTTCAATCTCCACATCTCCATTTAAGGAGGATCTTGTGGTGTCTCTAGTTAAAAGCTCTTGGGTAGCAGGTCTGGGAAAGAACTTGTGTTGCCTGAAACCCTGGAGAGCTTCTGCAAGTCAGAGTAGACCTTGCCGAGCTGAATGGACCAATGGCCTGAGCTGGTATAAGGCAGCTTCATATGTAGGGTTGCCAGGTCTGGGTTGGAAAATACCTGGAGACTTCTGGGGTGGATCCAGGAGAGGGTGGAGTTTGGAGAGGGGAGGGGCCTCAGCATGGTACAATGCCATAGAGTCCACCCTTCAAAGCAGCCATTTTTTTCCAGGGGAGCTGATCTCTGTCACCTGGGGATCAGTTGTAAAAGCGGGAGATCCCCAGGCCCTACCTGGAGGCTGGCAACCCTATTCATATGAGAAATTATTTCGATGAGTGGCTGAGAGCATCGAGGTTCTATTGAGGCACCCTGACTGATGCAACCATTGATAAAACTTTTCTCCTCCATTATTTGGTCTAATCTTCTGTAGCCATCTAAGTCTGTGGCTATTGCCACATGATGTGACAGTGAGTTCCACTAGTTATGAGTTGTGCAAAGAAGTACTTTTTTTTTTGCCTGTACTGAATCTAATACCAGTCAAGTTCTTTGGATGCCCCAGAATATTATGGGCATGCAAGAGAAAGGCACTTACTTGAGACTGTAGAGAGCTGATGTTCCAATCAGAGTTGACAATACTGGGTTAATGGGCCAACAATCTGTCAATACAAGACAGCTTCCTTATAGTCCCTCTAGCTCAGTCTAGTGGAACCTATAAAATAAATGTAATGTTAACATGGGAGGATAAATGTGTAAATGCAATCAAAATGTATATTACATGGGGTTTGTGGACAACAGCCAGTATAGGGTAACCAGAGGTGTGCTGACTTTGACTGAGGAGACCAATGTTCAGATCCCTTCACTCAAGCTAACCTACCTCACAGGCTTGTCATGAAATTGCCTTCACCACACTTGTAGGGAGAAAATATCCAGAGGCACTTTGCACTGTGAGGCTGATGGTAGTTTCTGAACAGCTTATCTGCTATAATCCAGTTCCTGGTTGTTCAAAGAAATTTAGCAAATGGCCCCAAACACATCTAAATCAAGCAAGATGCTCTCTCTCTTTCTCTCTCTCTTTCTCTCAGTCTCTTTCTTTTTAAAAACTGCTTCCATCCCGGACTGTTCAGTGCAATATTGGAATGAAAAATGACACCGCTTTGTCATCTGTTCCAATTGATATTGCACTCTTCGCAGTGACAGCTGAAAAGGCCCACAGGTGCCGTATAAAGAGGTGACCATGTTGTCATATTTCATTTAGGCGTCCCTCTGCAAAGCCATAATTACCTAATTAGGTTGTTAATTAGGAGATTAGCATTTCGCTATATTGATAGAATGCTCTTTGCAGGCGGGAGTCGAGAAACGGATTTGTCTGCTCTAATTTATAAGTGCTGTGATTGTCTCCCCCCCCCCCCATATTTATTTGCCTAAAATACTGATGGAGGATAACTCTCTGTTTTTCTGAGAAGTGGGTTCTTTCATGACAGGCAAAGCGTGGATGAGACTGGGGCAAATGAAAGAGGGATATCACTTAGTTCCCAACTCAGCCAATAGAACACTGCAATCAGTATAATTAGTTTGCTGCTTAGCAAGACAATAAAAGGAGATTTCAAATATTTACAAGAATATAAACAGGTAGAAGATATCTTTAGGGTTGCAACATTTAGCATTGATTTAAAACTTTTTGATCTGTTAGAAAGGTACCCCTGATTAATCAGGCAACAGATTTAAAACATTAAGTTATTTATTGTAAATACTTACAAAAGCAGATGTCTAGCTTTGTCTTTGAGGAGGCATTCCCCCCCCCCCCTTCTCTCTATCTATCTCACAGGAGAAAATGCCTCTTTGAAACCATTCTAAGAGGCATTCCTTATCTACTTTCACCCAGGAAAGAAATAGATTCAGGTGAGTAGCCACGTTGGCCTGAAGCAGCAGAACAAAGTTTGAGTCCGGTGGCTCCTGTAAGACCAACAAAGTTTTGTTCTGGGTATGAGCTTTTGTGCGCTTGTGCACCTGAAAGCTTATACCCAGAATAAAACTTTGTTGGTCTTAAAGGTGTTACAGGACTCAAACATTGTTCCAGGAGGGAAATGACTCTTGAACTCTGTCATGAGAGAACGTGTGTCTTCCAGGACTGTGACCACTCTGATATGGCAAATAAGTTAATCTTGTTTTATTCACATGCAAAACCGTGCAGATTTAATTAATTAAAACTCATAGCTGAACACACTTGGTTTAAGAACAGGCAACAGTCCTAATGTTTCAGTGAAATATCTGCTTGCAGGCAAATACCTGCTTGCAAGCATTACATCGTATTTGATTTTATGATGGCTCTTGTTTTTTAAAAAAACACATTGAATGGTGGTTTTACTCTCTCTCTTTCTCAGGTAGGAACTGAAGCATGGGGTGGGGCCAGAGGTCAGTACCTGAACACGTGTTTTCCGTAAGGAAGGTCTCAGGTTCAGTCCCTGGCATCTCCAGCTAAAAGGGTCTCCGGAAGCAGTGCTGGGAGAGGCCCATGCTTGAGATCCAAGGGAGCGACTGTCATTGGGAGTGGGTGGCACTGATGTCATGGCACCCTGTGGATTGCCACCTCCCTCTGCTACTACTTTGGACTGAGGGTCCCTTGGGAAGGCCCAGAGTACCTTCCCAAGCCCAACCAAAACGCCCCTTTTAAGCCAAGAAATATAGGCATGACGACCAGGCAGAGAACATTAAGGAAATGGTTTATTAATACAGCAGTGGGGCAAGGAAAACAAGACAAGGTGCTTAAAATATCTAACAGTGTCTAAAGGTAAATAAAACTAATCTAACGTGGCTACCTATTTCTCTTAACCGCTTATTATTCAAGGCCCACAGCCTCTTATACCAGGCAGGTGCCTGTACACACTCTGTCCCAAGTGAGGGACCTTTTCTCTCAGCTTAACTCTGTGAGAGAAGAAGAATGCAGTTCCACAGCCCACGAAGTGTTAAATAACAATCCCCTCATACAATCTCTGGACACTGATTGGTTACAACTGTCACTAGGGTTGCCAAGTCACTTACCTGGCAGGGCAGGGGAGAGTTGGTCCCGTTCCGGTACCATAGAGTTTTCAGGCTGATTGCTAGAGCATCAGCTGGCGACTTGCCCGGCATGACAATGTCACCTCCGGGTGACATCATCGTGCCGGGCATGTCAACCCGAACCGGGCACTTTGGGGCAGGGTTTCCCCCGCCAGCCTGTTCTGGACCGGCGGATTAGGGGTTGTTTTGGTGGTGAAATCCCCACTCCCCCGGGGGACTTGGCAACCCTAACTGTCACCAAGCATTGTGTGAAGTAGGCTGTCTGCTTTCCACTCTCACACAGGTCTCTTGGCCTAGGCCTCACTAGGCCTTGTCTCCCAGTCCAACACAGATCATGACAACTGGGCTCGAAGGACCCATGTTCAGCTTCATATGCTGGTGACCAACAGCTCTCCTGAGTGAGTACTTGGTCATTAGTCTAGGTAATTCCGCTGGTGTTTGCTTCATTCACTCCCTTTTATCGCCAGTGTGTGGAATTCCTGTCTGCTACGCTAACAGCTGTCTGAGTGAGAGGGCAGGCAATGAGGACACACTTTTTTCTCATAAAGAAATGTAGCCAACTTGTAAAATGCCCCATGCATTGCCTTAACTGATGCCAGGAGTGCCTTCCAGTTTCATTTGTTTAGTCCATGGCCATGATTTCAGTGGTAGCCTAAGATGCTTCTCCCCTACTACCCCAATTACTGTTAAAGCTTGCTTCTTGTTTCACCTTTATTACTGGCAGTGTCTGTGTGGAGTGAGCAAAGACTCCCCCTGGAGGCGGGCAATGTTTGCAGCAGGATCCCTGTCCATAATGACCATGGTACCCAGAGTCGAGAGTAGTGGGTTGAATTTGCCCTTACTAAAGTGCAGTTCTGTGCATGGGCATGACAGGGTCTGTGTGTGTGTGTGTGTGTGTGTGTGTGTGTGAGTGAAATCTACTCTTTGTCATTGAGAATGTAATTTATTTAGTTTGTATTTATCTGTGTACCTTTATCCCACACTCACTTTCTTCTTCTCAAGAAGGAGCAAACTTCCAGGGGCTGGAAGGAAGGAACAGAGCAGGTGGTAGCAGCTTTGCCCTTGCTGGCAGTGGCAGCAATCTTTCTCCCCAGCCTGGCGCTGACCTTATCAGCATACCCCTGCCCTTTCCATCTGCATAGCCCCATTTTGGGTTTTGATAATGCTAGAGTGTACTGTATTGTCGACAGAGTCAGGCAGTCTTTTAAACTTGGATTATTATTTTTTTATTTTCCCATATGCTGTTGTGTCTCATTTTATGTTGTCTACTACTCAAGTGGTTAAGACGCTGAACTGCAGACTGGGTAGTTCAGCAGTTTAAGACCTTGAGTGCTGCATGACGGAGTGAGCTCCCATCTCTGGCCCCAGATCCTGCCAACCTAGCAGTTCAAAAGCAAGAAATTGCAAGTAGATAATAGGTACCACTTCAGTGGGAAGGTAACAGCGTTCTGAGCACCTCGGTGTCGTCTCATGCCGGCCACATGACCACGGAAATGTCTTTGGATAGCGCTGGCTCTTCAGTTCGAAAATGGAGATGAACACTGCATCCCTAGAGTTGTATTCGACTGGCTTTCAAGCAAGGGAAACCTTTACTACTTTGGAAGGACATAGCTGTCCATAAATCTTGAAAATAAAATGAATGTTGGGACTCCCATATTTTAGATTTTTTTTTTACAAAAATTGAACCCTGGTGCTATGTGATAAAATCTGGTCCTCATACAAACATTCACTGCTAAGACCTTCCCAAAAGCAGAGCTATCAGAGCAGTATTCCTGTGCATGCACTTACTCCAGAGTAAACCCCAGTGAACTTACTGGGACTTCCATCTGAGTAAACATGGTACTCGGATTCCAAAAGATGCCCCCAGCCATTTTGGGGGGATGTTACGGAATGTTCCTGTGTGATCAAAGGTGATTATACTTGTGGTGTGGGGGTGGTTAAAGATATTCTTCCTTTGTTTGTTTGTGTCTTACTTAAAAGGAGGCAAGAAAAGTCCCATTTCCCCCCCCCCCCCCAAAAAAACTCCTTTCTCATGCTCATCATGACCAGTCTTCACCTCAGAAGAATATCCTTTCTTCTTGCGAATTAGAGGAGGTGGGTTGCTGAAATAGTTGCTCTGGAAAGTTGCTGTGGAAAGATAGAGGTAAATTATGAATGCCAGGTGCAACAAAAAAGGATTCTTGGGGCACCTTAGATACATTCTGAATTTTTGAAATGTTAACTTTAACAGACCACAAGACTCCTTTGTGGTCCATCCTATGTCGTTTTCTGTGTGTGCTTGCTCCCCTTCCTCCAAGAAAGGGATAGGAATGGGCGTGGGGTCATCTCATTTTTCTCCTGTTAATAATCCAGGTGGGGTAAGGTAGGCTGAGAAAAAAGGAGAGAGAGCAGCTGATCCAAAGCTATCTTGTAAGCGTTGTGGGACTGAGGAAGGATTTAAACCCAGGTTTCCCCAGTCTGTACTTTGACCTTTATGCCATCTATGCCATGCTGGTTCAGGACGATCCCTGTCCTGCCAGTCCATGCAACATTGCCTGTTCAGGGTTGCTTATGCCCATATTGCAGAACCTGAGTGGTATCATTGAGGCTGAGATGAAGTGACTTTGCTGGAGACAGTTGTAGGTTGGTGACTGAGGTTAAGGTTTGAACCAGGAACTTTCTGGCTCACAGTCTTGGTCAGTCTCACACACCTGCTCCACTTCTACACCCTCCATTAGTTTTCACCCTCTTGTACAGTTTGCTTTTGTTATGACTGATTATTAATGTTTTAAGGAGATCTTGCAATACACCATACAAGCTGGTGAATGATAACGATGTTGCTGCTGCTCCTCTTTCCTTCTGTGTTTTGAGATTGTGATAATTGTCTTGTGCTCATGCCGCAGGTCTTTTAGAAGCAGGGTCTATATGTCGAATATTATGATATTTTTTTTCTTAAAACATAATGGGGATCCATTCTTTACTTAATAGCTCAGAAGGCACAGCAAGCTTGAGGCTCTCTCTGTACCCACTGGGCTGCAGGCTGTAATTTGGAAAGGAAAATAGGGATTATTTTTCACACTCCCCTATGCACACAGCATCAACGCATGGTGCTGCTCACTTTTTTCATAATCAGGCAGCCTTCCTTGTTGTGGCATTTGTGTGTGCCTGCAGCGCCTTTGTGCTACCACATCTGGGTTTTGCATAAGCCATTGAAAACTTTCATTTCCAAGAATGCTGTTCTTGGTGTGCAGTTTTTTTAAAATTTCAAATGTTTCAATCTCTGCTTAAAATTTAAAAGTGTTCTGTGATGAAGTCACCAGAATGTCCCTGCTGGGTAATCCCGTTCTAGCCCAGCATTCTGTTTCCACCAGTGGGGTGTCTAATACTATTGGGAACCTCCCTAGCAGGATCCCATGATTGATGGCCTGCCCCTGCTGCTGGTCCCCAGCATCCAGTAATCATAGGCAAGCAGCAGCTGACTATGGAAGCAGAATAACCACAAATATAAGATGAGCCTGGCTGTATCCAACCAAAGATCCATCTATTCTAGCACCCTGTTTTCCACAGTAGCCAGCCAGATACCTTGGAAGGCCTTCAAGCAGGGCCACATTTATTTATTCATTCATTTATACCCCACCTTTCTCCCCAATGTTGACCTAGACTGCTTGCATTATTCTCCTCCCCTCCATTTTATCCTCACAACAACCCTGTGAGGTGGGTTAGGCTGAGAGTGCATGACTGGCTCAGGTCAGCCAGCAGGTTTCCATGGCAGAGTGGACATTTGAAGCTGGATCTCCCAGATCCTAGTTTAGCACTCTAACTGCTACACCAGACTGTCGAAAGCCTCCCCTGTTGTGCTTCAGGAACTGGTATTCCTAGGTGAGCTGTTTCTGAGCATGGAGGTTCCATATAGCCAACATAGCAAATAGCCGTTAATGAACCTTTCCATAAATCTGGCTTTTCTCCTTTTAAATTCAACTGAGCAAATCATGACCACAAATTCTACAAGTTGTTGTCTGAACAACAGAATGTCCTTACTTGGTGTCTCCTGCGCTGCATCTTCTGCCCATCAGTTTCACTGGATGCCCCTGAATTCTACTGATGAGGAAGGAGAAAATGTTCTCTCCATCCACTTTCTCCACACTATGCATAGTTTTATAAATACCTATTCTGTTCTCCCCACCCTTTAGGAATCTTTTACCACAAGAGCTCCTCCATGGTTAGTTGGTTAGTTAGTTCAGAGTCTATAAAGTTCAGGTTAGGATTTTTTGCCCCATGGGGCTATATTTGCATTGAACCTCATTTGCCAGGCTTTTCCACCTTCACCCGATTTGAGCAGATCCTCTTGGAGGTGTTCACAGTACACTTTGGCTTGTACTGTACTGAATGAACTTGGTGATTCCTTATCCTCTTGCCTGTCCCATAGCCGAAAGAGAGTCGATTGCTTGTGTAAACTCTGTGAGGCCTGAGCTGGTTTAGCATCCACACCCTAAACAATTTGAAGTCGGGGTTCAGCATGGAGCAACGGGGGGCGGGGGGGGGGGAGGATAAATAAATAAATAACACTCTTGCATCTGCCGTTACATGTTGTTAACTCCCTTAGCAGACGTTAAATCATTTCAAGTACAATAATAGTGTGGGAGGTAAATTAACTAACCATTAACAATCTTATAAATACACAATTAACATGCCAGCATTTATATGACACATTGATGGGGCAGCAGTAATTTTTGATTGGGAGTTCGCAGGCCTTTGAGGTGCTTCAGGCTGTTGCTTATGGAAGCAAGTTGCTCGCTGCTTGTGAGGTTGAGTGGCTTCCTTCCTTTCTGCCCTCTGCCGGGTTGCAGAGTGACCCCGCGGGCAGCTTGTAAGTCAGGAACAGAGAACCAGCTGTGCCCACAGAGGTCCCCGGTTCCATCCCAGGCACGTCTAGTTCAGGGGTGGGCAAACTATGGCTCGGGAGCCGCATGCGGCTCTTTCACATTTATTATGTGGCTCCCGGCAGGGCGGCTGGGGAAGCTAAATATCATTAGCAAACAAATATCACTGGACAAATTAATATCATTATCAATATCTGCTTTTACCCCTTTTGTCATTACTTTTGGCAGTCTCATTTAATGTTAATAAGAAGCAAATTTGCTTATTTTCCAATAAAAGCAGGTCATATTTGTTCACGTCTTGCGGCTCTCAAACATCTGATGTTTATTCTGTGTAGCTCTTACGTTAAGCAAGTTTGGCCACCCCTGTTCTAGGTGGCTCTTACGCTGAGCAAGTTTGCCCACCCCTGGTCTAGTTAAAGGATCTCAGGCAGCAGTTGTTGGGCAAGGCCCTTCTCTGCCTGAGGCTCTAGGGAGCTGCTGCCTATCAGAGCAATCTTTACTGAGCTAGATAGCACAATGATCTGACTCACTGTTAGGCAGCTTCCCTGTTCCTGTACTTCCATGGGACAGTATGCCCCAATTGCTTTGATGCTGCCCTTAGAGTCTGAAGGGGTTTTACGTTTCCTTAGCACATTCTCCTAGAACAAAGCTTGAGTCCAGTGGCACCTTTAAGACCAACAAAGTTTGATTCTGGGTATAAGCTTTCATGTGCATGCACACTTCTTCAGATATATTGAAACAGACTTCGCAGGAAGGGTTGCATCAGTGCTGTGGCCCTTCTTACACACCAAGGGCAGTGCTGATCACCACTTCGGGGTCAGGAAGCAATTTTTCTCCTGGCCAATTTGGCTGGAGATCCTGGAGGTTTTTTTTTTTTCATCTTCTGGGCATGAAACAGCAGGCTCTGGGGGTATATTTGTGAATTTCCTGCATTGTGCAGGGGGTTGGACTAGATGACCCTGGAGGTACCTCCCAACTCTGTGATTCTATGATTCGCCAGCCATTACATATAGGTGGGGGGTTTAGTTTGTTGTGGATCCCTCCAGTGAGAATCTCTGTTTGTAGGATTGGAACAGATGTGGCTATAGCATAGAGCCTGGCTGTATAAAATGGGTTGTTTAGTATGTTTAGGATGGTAGCTGGAGACATGCAGATATGCTTGTCAGTCATTAGGTTTCCGGTATAAGGCGGTGTCTGTGCTGTTTATAAGTCTTACCAACTGCTTTAATCTGATCTTAGCTATACTTATTGCTCAGTTACTTATTCATCTTGACTCTAATTAGCAGTTCCTGGCAACTAACCCCCTGTGCCTATATATAATGGATGGCGAAATCTGTTTCAGTGTGCATGCACACACAAGCTTATAACCAGAATTAAACTTTGTTGGTCTTAAAGGTGCCACTGGACTCAAACTTAGTTCTGTTGCCTCAGTCCAACACGGCTACCCACCTGAACCATTCTCCTAGAAGTTATTCAGGTTTGTTTGCTTCCCCAGAAGGTTTCGAGAGGGGAGGTGGGTTGACTAAGGCTACTTAGTGAGTTGCGATATGAACCCAGGACATTCCAGATCCCATCTTGTTCTGTGTCACTGCACTGTACCACCTCTCCAAAAGACAGGAGGAGGGTGGGAAGCAAAGACCCTTCAATGGTGAGGTTTTGCAGTCAGTATGTTTCTGTCTACCTGATTGGTTAATCAATTGGTGAGAAGACATCCTTTATTTAAAAAAGAAAATACGCTGTTAATTGGCTGACAGCCCTCACTCCAGCCAGCGTGTTGATAGTGTTCTGATTTGGGGAGAGATAGTGAGGCAAGGTCTGAGACTGAGCCCATCAGTCTGTAAAAATCCAATCCGGCGTTCATACCCGGGCGGCTTTGCCGTCTGTGTCTGTACAGCAGGTTTGTCACCCTTGAAATAAGGTGCTTTCGATAGCTTTCATCCACTTAATACAAATATTCATGATGCCTCGCCGCCAAGTCTATCGGGCCCTAGCAGGGGTTCGCCAAGCAGTTGGGTCTCAAGGGGATTTAGGCATATTTAGAGGGAAATGGTGTGTGGCTTTGTACTTCCCAAGACAAGCCCGCTCGCTGCTCCCCCCCCCCTTCTCCGTGGCTTTCATTTTTACATCATGGCTCAATTTATAAGCTACTCGCTATTTCTTTAGTAAAATATGCATCTTCGCCCCTTCTGTTTCTATGAACACATGAATCTGCCTTTCACTGAATCAGACCCTTGGTCCGTTGAAGTCCGTGTTGTCTACTCAGACTGGCAGCGGCTCTACAGTGTCTCAGGCAGTGGTCTTTCTCATCACCGACTGCCTGGCTCTTTTAACTGGAGGTGCTGGGGATTGAACCTGGGACCTCCTGCATGCCAAGCAGATCCCCTGTCACTGAGCCACTGCCCCTCCCTTGTGCCTTCACTGGATTTGGGTGGGGGGCATAGAAATGGAGAACAGGAGTGTATTATAAGCATGGCATTTTTGGAATCTGTGAAAGCAAAGCCATAATGGATGTATGAAGCTGCTTTTAACGAAGCCAGTCCATTGGTGTCTCCCCACCAGCACCACCCAGCTCTGACTGGCAATGGCTTTCTGGAGTCTCATGCAGTGAAAGTTCTTTCTGTATGCTTGAGACCCTTTCAGACATGCCAGAGATTGAATATTGGACATTCTACATGCAAAGCAATTTTCGTGTGATGCACCTGATTGATTCCCCCATAACTGTTATGTATTGTGTTATATGGATAGCTTGAATTATAGAATGAGCCTGAGCTTCAGTCACAAGCTCCATAGACTCTCAGTATCCTAGGATCAACAGCATGATTGGCTGCCACTGTGCAATGGGCCAATCAGGGAAGACTGCGACTTTTGGAGGGAACAAACCCTATTGGTCCAAAGCAATCAATTATGATTGGACTTTACTGTTCTAGGGGTGTGGTTTAGCCAGTTCCAAACTGTATACAAGTTGGGGTTGTTCTGTGTGTTTCTTTTTGTGTTCTGTTCTAATAAACTGAAATCACTGGTTGAAGAAAGAGCTGCCCAGTCTAGTGCAGGGGTGGCCAAACTGCAGCTCAGGAGCCACATGTGGCTCTTTCACACATATTGTGCGGCTCCCGGCAGGGTGGCTGGGGAAGCAAAGGGGAAGCATACCTCCCCGATTGGTCTTCCCTTCCCCAGCCAGTGTTCCCCTCTATGGGTAGGCCTGAGGTGGGGGGAGCAGAGGAAATGTTATTCAGTTCCACAGTTGAGTCAACTTTAAGTAAATAAGGAACTTTAAATGCATTCTCAAAGCACCCCCCCCCGCCAGCCGGCTTGGAGAAGGCATTTGTCTCTTTAAATCCCTTCTCCAAGCCAAGCCAGCTGCCTGGGGGCAGGGCGGGGCTGGAGAACATATTTAAAGTTGCTTTCTTTCCACCTCTCCCTCCCTCCCCATTTAATTGCTTTCCTTCCACCCCTCTCTCTTTTCCCCTCCCTCCCTTCCCCATCTATTTGCTTTCTATCCACCTTTCTCTCTCTCTGGCGTCTTTCCTTCATCCTCCACCCTCTCTGGCTCCTCCACCTATTTGCTTTCTTTGTTTCTGTTTCTCTCTTTCACTCTTTTCTTCCTTTCCACTTCTTTTATTTGTTCCACCTTCCTTCCTTCCTTCTGTCCTCCCTCCCCACCTATTTGTTTTCTTTTCTCTTTCTTTCTCTCTCTCTTCCTTCCTTCCCCTCCTTCCCCCATTTATTTGTTTTTCTCTCTCTTCCCCCTTCCTTTCTCCCTCCCCCATCTATTTGCTTTCTTTTCTCTTTTTTCCCCTCTCCCTTCCTTTCTTTCACTCTCTCTTCCTTCCTTCCCACTCCCTCTCCCATCTATTAGCTTTCTTTGTTTCTCTCTCTCTCTTTCTCTCCACCTCTTTCATTTTTTCTTTTCATCTTTCTCTCTCTCTCTCTCTGACTAATAAATATCATCAGCAAACAAATAAATATCATTAGACAAATACATATCATTGTCAATATCTGTTTTTACTCCTTTCATTTTTATTTTTGGTAGTCTCATTTAATGTTAATAAAAAGCAAATTTGCATATTTTCCAATAAAAATGTGTGTGTGATATTTGTCCATGTGTTGTAGCTCTCAAATGTCTGACGTTTATTCTATGTGGCTCTTACATTAAGCAAGTTTGGCCACCCCTGCTCCAGTGTAACCTGTTGAACATTAGGCCTGGCTTCTACTGAGACCATAGGTTTATCCAACTTAATATTTTCTCCTCCAAGGGCTAGTGGCTCTCCCGGGTCTCAGCCTGATAAAAACTTGTTCTCCACACATTTTTAACCAGAGATGCTAGGGAGTGAACCTGAGATGATCTGCACATAAATCACGTGCTCTGTGGCTGAGCTCCCCCCACCCCCAACTTAGAAGTACTATTCTTTCTCTGAGCTTCTCCCAGTACCTGCTATCGGAGATCCTTTTAAGTGGAGGTCCGCTTTCTGCATGCAAACTGGGTGCTGTGCCATTGTTCTACAGCCTTCTCTTCCAGGCAATCCAAGCCTGCATCAGGAAAAAGTTGGATTCTGTGGGCTGTGTGCAAACTGAAGCATTTAACATAATTTGTACCTTCTGTTATTTTGCATAATTTTGTTTTGATTTCACTGGTTGTGGTGAGAGGCTGAGAGCTCTGCTGGACACTGGAACCCCTCACCTTCTTCTGCTACCCCTCTAGCTTCTGATGTTTCTGGATTTTGTTTTTTTTAAAGATCCTTCCTCTAACTGCTGGTTTGACTCAGTTGTTCCTGGTGATGTTTTGATGATTTTACTTAGGACTGTTGCATTTGCTGGTTTGTTTTTTATTGTTGTGTTGTTGCTTTCCAATTCAAACATGGTGTTTGCATTTTATATATCTTGTAAGCCTTTCCAGGTACTGTTGTGATGGAAGGGCAAACTAACAGTTTCTCAAATTAATAAACAAAAGCTAGGCAACCAAAGCATGTGACAGTGTGATCACATGTATATGTCCTTCTGAGCATCTCTGCATCACAATTCATTTTAAGTTCATGCCCCCCTTTTAGTTAATACCAAAACATCCAGCTTGGCTTAGTCTTCGGAAGCTTCTTGGTCTGGGCGTGCTCTGCAGATGTTAAAACACTTGGGTTCAAATTGTGTGCACGTGTGGTTAAAGGTCCTTTGTTGCCAAACATTAAACATCTGCTAATGACTTGCCCTGGGACAACAGTCTCACCTTCTCTTTTTACATTAAAGCAATTATAGCCCAGTGAAAGAAACTGGACTTTCACAATGACTGGATGCTCATTCAGGCTCAAGGAAAGCAAGTGGCTTTAATCTCAGCACCTCCATTCCCAGATCTAATTAGCACAGAGGGCCTGGGGATCACTTTTCTCCTCCGGAGGATTCCTAGGTGAATGAAGAAATACTGCTGAGTGCATCACTACTCTGACTGGCTCTCTTTCGCTCTTCCTTTCCTCTTTTGTGGTTTCTGTGCCAGCTTCTCAGTGAGAAGTCATGAAGGTGGAAGCAGATGGTGTGAACAGTGCAGTTTAGGATGATACTTGGTGGTGGGGTGGGGGAGAATGAAGATTTCTGGGAGGAGAGTTGGAAAAGCAGGTGCTAGATTAGTGGGGGGGACAGAGACCCGTGGGGGGTGGGTTCCAGTAACTCTCCCCCTCCCAGGCAAATCTTACAGCTGCTGAAGCTTGGTGGATAGCAGCCTGTCCAGGACCTTTTTGTTCAGTGACACACTTCCCATGGAACTTCCTCTCAGCCAGCTGACATTTAGGAAAAAGAGGAAGGCTTGGTTCACACATGCAGCAAAATGCAGTGGTGAAATGCTGAGTTGAAAGGATTGTACCACCACAAACGTGTGGGAATAGACTATGGATTTTAATATTCTCATTCATATATATATATATAATCTCTAAATAGAAAAACTAACAGCACAGGAAACAGGCTAACTAGAGCTTCTTTCCCCAGAGTGCTGCTTTTCTATTGCATGGGATTGTTTACATGCAGTGATGTGGAGTTTGGGGTAAAAAAAAATAAAAAAATTAAACAATGGTACCAAAAGAAGGCAAATACACCATGTACAAGCACTGGGGTTTGCCCATGCATCATGTCCCACATTTAGCTGATCTGAAATTATTGATTTGCAGCACAACAGCCCTGACTACTATACACAGACTATATTTACATATGAGGGAGAAATCCCCCCCCCCCCCCAAAAAACCCTTTTCACTTGTGGAAAATTTTCCTCCCTATATCACTGTTTACATGGGGAAATGTTCAAAACTTGCATTCCTCACCTACAGTGTAGAGTGGTGCAGTCCATTTTACTTCATTCTCCTGCATGTGCATACACCTGGCTCTAGACCTTCTTTTTTAGGCCTAGTTCTCACAAACAGCAGGTGAGGAGGTCAGCTGGACTCTGGACTGTACCACTTCACACTGTAGATGAGGGGTCATGTGGTGTAATACTGTCCTATGTAAAAATCATCCCTACACATAGAAAACCAGCATCTCAGAGAAAAGGCTAGTTGTGAACCAGTTCCCCAGATTTCTATTTGTCTGTGCAGGGGATTTTTTTTTTTTTAGGGGGGACCTAGCTTAGTATTGTCAACTCTGATAGTTTCCCAGAGTCCTGGACAGAGAAACACCTTTCTCCAAGCCTGTTACCTGAGATCATTCAACTAAAGGTGGCAAAGATTAAACTTGGAATGTTCTACATGCAAAGTGACTTTCATAATGCAAATGCAAAGTGACTTTCATAATGCAGCCCCAAGAGTCCCCACGGCCCTCTGGTGCATCCAGTTCAGTTCTAACCCAGACTTACGCTGAGCCAGACCATTGCTGCATCTAGCACCTGGGTGGTGACTCTCCAAAGTCTTCACCTGAAAAAGCCTGTTATCAGCATCTTTTACTTGAGGTGCCAGTGATGGAACCTGGGGCATTCTGTATGCGAATCGTGTACTCTCCACGATCAGACTGTAGTCCTTCCCTGAACCCAGAAATCTTTTTTTTGTTTGTTTGTTTGTGCTGTTCCTCAGACTCTTTAGGCGGATAATCCAGTCAGGCACCTTGAGAATTTAAAGCAGGTAACACTGTTACTGGTACACACACTGTGCCATGAGTAGCTGCAATCATGTAGGAGGAGCATTTGGTCACAAGAGTTCCCACATGCAGTTTGAAACGATAAAGTGCAGGCCCAGGTTTGCTTAGTAGTACTTCTCCAGAATCCCATGCAGAGAAAGCTTGATACTTGATATCCTTTAACAGGAGGTCAGGCATTGAACCCAGGACCTCTGCACTGAAAAGCGGGTGCTATATCACTGAGCCTCCCCAGTTGTCAATGCTCAAAAGTTACTATGCGCATGCAAAATATTGTTAACTTGGTTTTTTTTCTTTAGAGTCCTCCTCAGCCTCAGTTCCAGAACAGATAACAGAAGTCAAGCATAAAACGAAATGTATATGTGTGCAGTCTTATGGCCAGTTCCTTTAAAAAAACCCAAATACAGTAAAGGGGAACTGCCCCAGGTTAATTCTTCCACTGGTATTGATACTTGACAGGTACCTGAACACAAAACACATACATGGTACATTAGTTGAAATGGCCACATGTGCAAACACACACACCGTTTGTCCTTTATTTCAGCTTCTCTTGGGTTTGTTGGCAGCACACAATGTTTTCAAGAGATCTGAGATTGTTCTGACATGTGAGGTGTACAGTGCATCTGTTTTAATGATTAAATGTCTAAATTATTAGATTCCCCCCCTTCTTTTTAAGTCCTAACTTTTTTTTATTTTTATTGTTAATATAAACTAGTGCTTATAAAGAAGAAAACTGTACACTTAATAAACATTACAATATTGGCTTCAGCGCAGTGTTAGCACATGATTAAAAAGTTAATTAAGAATTAGGAAGGGCAACATTAAATCAACATTTAGACATTACTGTAAGATATTTAATATTTGTTAATATACTGTTAATAACACTGCTGATAAGACACAGGATGTTATAAGCCACTCTGCTGAAGCCACTCAAAACAACCATCAATAGTAATAGTACTAGGAATACTGCACCATGTATTTTGTATTCATCACGTTGAAATGGTCTGTCCAGTCTAGTGTGTCTCCACTAGCACCTGGGCAGGTGCCTAGAGGCACACACAGCAAACCACAAAGACAGTAGCCATGAGAATTAAATGGAACCTCCATGTTTGGACGTAGCATGTCTCTGATTACCAGATACTGGGTTAGATCCAGAGTGAAGTTTGGAAGGCACTTGTTTCAGCTGGACAGAACATTCCTGTCTCTCCCTCCTCACAGCAGCAGCCCACCATTATCCCTGAAATGCTGCTCCTGGGATCAGACGACCCTCAAGAATGGCATGAGAGACAAACTGAGGGTCTGCAGCAAGTAGAGAGGGAACCACCTTCAAAGTATGGGGGATGGCCAACAGCCATTAGTTGATTTCCATGAAGATACATGGACAAACTCCTTGATTTTCTTTAAAGTATACTATGTGTTATGCTGTCTTTTTTAGGCACACGTGTAGCTCAACATGGAGCAGAGAAGATAGTAGGAGAAGGTGGAAGAATTTCCAAACAGGATGGCCTTCTTGGACAACCCAACCATTATCCTGGCTCACATCCGACAGTCGCATGTGACCAGTGATGACACGGGGATGTGTGAAATGGTCCTGATTGACCACGACGTTGACTTGGAGAAATTCCATCCCTCTTCGGCCAATGGGGACAGTGGCTCAGAAACGCAGGGCAGCAATGGCGAGTCTCAGGGTTACGTATACTCCCAATCCGTCGACATTACCTCAAGCTGGGACTTTGGCATCAGAAGGCGGTCGAACACAGGTGAGCTTGTCGCGAGATTGCGTCAGGAGCTCTGGAGCTTGAACCAGGAGCCTCAGAGCCAGGGACTCAACCTGGGACTTCATATGTTGAGAGTGTAGAATTTAAGTGGAGTTGGCGATATCTGTTCCTGGGAGTGGCAGGCAGTTTGAAGCCTCTGAATTGGCCGGGGGGGGGGGGGTGGAGGAGAAAGGAAGGTGAAGGCAACAAGCACTGTGTAAATGGAAGATGTCAGGAGTCGACACCCGGTCCTAACTCAGCCTGCCCCTGCTGCCAGAAGTGAGGACATCTGAGGCCCAGACTCACCCATGCAAGGAAAGCTAGGACAGGGAGGTGCCTGGGACCCAGCCAGATCACTCTGACACAGCCAAGAATAAGTAGCGAGCCAGGCAGAGGTGAGGAGGGACGTGGTCAGAAGACAAGGCCGAGCTCAGACTTGGGAAGACCAGGATGGGAGAAGTTACAGGGCAGCCCTGAGCAGCAAGGTGAAAGAGCAGGGCAGGGTGACAGGCAGCAGGGGGAAGAGGCAGGAAATGCTTCCCTTTCCTTTTATAGTCTCCCAGTTGGAGCAGGGGGAAGGAGATTAGATATAGGCAAGGTGGGGGTGGGGCCAGGGAATCTTATGAAAGTGGGGAAAGAGGGAGAAGCCAGTCTGGGGAAGGAAGAAGACCTGGGTGCTGGGACCCCACCTCTCTTTTTCAATTCTGGGGCTGGAGGGCGAGTTGCACTCTTCAGTGGTGGGATGGGGGATGGCAAGAAGACCATATTGAGGGTGTAGGGAGCCTCGCAATGAGGTACATGGCACAGTTCTTGAACCAGGCAATTGTACTATATCTCAATATGTTTTGGGTTGTAATGTCTGTCTCCAGAGGGAGGAAATCTCATTACAATGATGAAATGTATGTTACAGTAACAGAAGGCTAACAATACATGTGTTTCAAGTGACCATCCTACAGAAAGCAAGCACGTATGTTGCTGTGATCATCTTTCTTCCTGAAAATTCTCAAAATATTAGCTTGGATACTATGAAGGTAGTGAATTCAAGGAGTTCCTTTCCACTGCAATCTTTTGCACACCCTGAAAGCTCTTCATAGGAGGAGGGTGACACATGGAAACAGCACAGTGTGCAGGATGCAGCACAAAGTGGGAAACTGCAGGAAACACGCACCCTGTGCATACATACACACAAGCAATGCTTCCTCCAAGCTGTGGAGTCTTGTGAGTAAAAGCTGTGAGCAGGTGATTTGGCTACTGCATAAATTAGTTTGCTCTGGAGCCATCCTTCCAGAGCTAAAACAAATATATGAGCCAGAGGCTAAAAAATGGTGAGCTAGCTCACACTAACTCAGCTTAGAGGGAACACTGCACACAAGCCCTTGGTACTTTGTTGGTCAGGCTCACCCAAGTGATGGTGGGGATGATATCTGACAGTGACTCTTTTGTGCTGTGGAGCCCCCCACCCCACTGCATCCCACCCCATTCCCAATGTAGTTGGCCATTTCAGATGCGGGGCAAATATAGAAGTAAAAGTCTAATAATAATAATAAATAAAATAAATGGTCCCTCAACCCCAAGAGCAGCTTTTCAGCCACAGCAAACTGTGGGCACCTTAGCAGAAGAGTTCAGGAAAAATTCCCTGTAACTTGTAATTCGTCCCCACCATCAATAGTTGAAACATTTGTTTTTTTGTAAACATGTTAGAGGCTCCGATCTTGTGTTCGGTCGGTGGTTGAGAAACCTCTCTTTCACTTTCTCCCTCCCATTCTGGTCCAGTGATTTACTGCTGGACCCTCTCATCATATGCACATTTGGTGTCCCCTATAGTCTTTGTAATAAGCAAAAGATGGGAAGGGATCCTGATTCTGTTTTCTTATCAGTAATACAGAGAGCTAAATTTCTACATTTCAGAGGTAGTACAACACCACCTAGAGCTCAGAAGTAAATTCTGCTGAAATAAGCAACCTTGTCCAGTTATGAACAGAAAACAGTGTTCTAAGAAAACAAAATAACCCAAAGCGGTCATTATTGATGCTTTGGGGGGGGGGGAGTGCAGCTCCCCCTCCAGTTTACCACAGCTAAGCACAAAGACAAAAACCTGTCTATGGGTTTTCATGAATAAGCCTGGGGGCAGCTCATGTGATCCCACCTCCCCTCCCCTGCAGCAGCATACTTGGTTATTCCTCTGTATGTAGCAAACCACAATTTACCATTGAATCCAAGCTGGTTGACTGGCTTGTGTTTGCCCTGGAAACTGGGATTCCAAACTCAGTCGCTGTTCAGCATCCTTGTTTTCAGGGTAAGTGCAAATTGTACATGGCCATTTCAGATGCAGGGCAAATATTGAAGTAATTGTCTCACGACAGGAGAGAGGAGGTAGAATGGCTCAAGTGAGCCCCACAGTCCTAGGCTCATTCATGTAGCAGCAAATGTCTGATCCCACTCTTGTACCTTAGTGTGGTACAACTTAAACTTGGTTATTCCTGCGGCACAGAGCCGTGGTAGATGTAACAAGGGCGCTGTTAGTACACACTCAGACCTTTTTGCTCAAGATGAAAAAGTGACTTTAATATTGGTTGTACGGTATTTTAGAGCAGCCTTTTTGGCCCAGGGATCCAGTTTGCAAGATTGGGGACTTGCTTTCCCTCCCTGCTTGCGTCCACTTTATTCCCTTTCTCTGCAGGATGAGCAGATGCACAGGTCAGACCACAGGGTTCCTGCATCCTTTAACAGTTGCATAGAAAGAGGAATTCAGGAGTTGCAGTTTGCCAGGCAGGGATGAGAAAGAGGTGCACCTCCCGAACCCCCCTCTGCTGTTCAGCAATTAAAGGCACAGGAGTCCCACTGTCTGCCTTTACATCCAGTAATTCTCTCCTTCCTGTTACAGTATCCTAAAAGATGGAGAGCCTTTCTTAAGCACGTTTATTCAGTCATAAAGTGTCTCTGATTTCAGGTGGTCTTGGGTTCTTATGTGTGCTTAGGATCTCATTTCTCACTTAAGGTTGCTTAGTTGGTTGATAAGTGTCTCTCTCGTTTACGCACAAAAATATAAATTTCATTTCCCCCAGCCGTTTCATTCTCTTGCTACCTTTTATTCATCATAGCTGCTGTGCTAGTTTCTAGCAGCCTGTGCCTTTTAAGGCAGTCCTCCTTACCAGATTATTAAATTGACTTTTTTTTTTTGTCTCCCAAAATAAATCTGACATTAAAACATAGGGAGAATTTAAGGAGCCAGAGGAGATCCAGCCTCTCGGATGCCAGTATTTCACCTATGTGAGCGTGTCCTGTTCGCGGGTGTAGAATCAAAAGATATGTAAAGAGAAAATGCTGTTCATTTTTAAAGATTTGACTAATGTTTGTGAAGATACAAATCATTTATTTTTACTACCTATAAACTGTTTCGGCACACCGAAGAAAAAGCGATGCTAATTTATATAGCGTTGACATTTTATAATTTTCACGATTTTTTTAGATAAAGGATTTTATATTTAAAACTTTAATAGTCTAGTCTGAGTTCATTTATCTTTAATTTTTTGAAACGGGGAGAGTAATTCATAACAGTAATTTTATTCCTGTAATGTAATATTCACTTCAGTTCATTTGTGCATTAAAATTCCTTCAAGACCGTTATTAATGATTTATATAATGAAATGTCATATTAATCACAGAAGTTTTCACATTTTATTATTCTCTTCCATGTTAATACTATCTTTATGATCTCTATTAATGTTTTATATCCTCTAATTTCAATTATAAATCAAGAACATTTTCATGTTTTTGTTGGTATTTGCTTTTCAGGGGTGCCACCTTTAAAATTTTATGACTCTTTCCCCCCCACCCTACATGCGCTGTATAAAACATCTTTATTCATAGAAAGGTAGTTAATTATGTCTTTGTTTATAGTAAACTTTCATTGACAAACTTATCGTTATAATATTTCTTTTCAAGCTCAGAGACTAGAACGGCTACGGAAAGAGAGACAGAATCAGATAAAATGCAAGAACGTGCAGTGGAAAGAGAAAAACACATCCTATTCAGGTAAAGAAAAGAAAAAGACATGCCGTTCTTAATGATTTGCCAGGCTTTAACATTGCAGTGGTTGTTTTATTTACAAAATCATTGGTTTGTAAAATTTCATGTGAAAAAGAACAAACACCCACAGTTGCTGCAGTCGCATAGGGCAGAAAAAAATGGAGGGGGAAAAATTCAAATTTGTAGGGATTTCATAAAATCTCTTTCATACTGTGGTCCATGGAACCCTGGTGTCCCTTAGTAACTTATTGGGAATTCCACCATGAGATGATCAAGACCAGGGGCCAAGCTTCCCTGAAGAGCTACTCACCAGCCTCTACATATCATCCCCCAAAATACAAGCTTGCAGGGAGAGTAGTGATTGTTATTGAGTGAGTACCCTTTAGGTTCACACGGGTCCTTTACACTTGACCTTAAATCCTGGTTTGGCCCTGTCCCCAAACTTACACTCTACACTACACGTGAGTTCACCTCTGTAATGATCTCAGGGGTATTTTTATATTCTACACTACACTCAAGTTCACCCCTGTAATTATCTTGGGGTATTTTTTTTCCCCACATTATACTGAGGTCATCCCGGTTTCGCTCCATACTTGTCCTGGGATTAATGGTTGCTGTTATTACCAAGAATAAATGCAAGGTATTGTGTCGCGAGTTGAACTCTGATAAAACCAGGGATGAGATCCAAGTGCGGAAAGGACCACAGGCACATAGTCGGCCTTTTCAGTTGAGCACCAGACCTTGATTTGACAGTTTGTCACAAAGCGCTGGGTTTGCACATCCCCCTCTTCCCTTGTCTGCTCTCCTCCCCCCATGTCTTCCATAGCGTGACTTCATGTGTGATCCCAGCAACTAAAGCCCAACAGCCCTGGCTCATGCCCTGTAGGAACGGAGTGTGCTCACTTTCCTGGGATACGGTTAAAAATTCTACAAGATACAGCAGCTTTATGGCAGACATGGAGAGGTCCTTTGGCAATTAAGCCGAAGCCAGGCTTCCTATTCCTTTACTGTCCAGCCCACCAGTTGATATGTCTCCCAACCCCAATTCTCTGCACCTCCATCTGCAGAAGTGAGGCAATTGGTGTGGTGGCACGTTATCTGTGGGATGCCCTCTTGCTTGAGGCTCACCTGGTGCCTACTTTATTGTCTCTGAGGCTCCAGGCCAAAAGATTTCTTTCTTCCTAATCTTTTAACTAAGGAGTTTTATACTTTTTTGTTTTACAATCTGCCTCTAGCCTGAGGACTGTTTTGGTTGCTGTTGTTGGTTTGTTTCAGGCTACTTAATGGTTGTTTAAGTTGTTTTTATGCCCATGGCTTGTTTTGAATGGCTCCTTCTGGTTACTTTTTTTGAATGGAGATGCTGGGAACCAAATCTGGGACTTCTGCATGTGACTTGTAAATGCAACTTGTGATGTCTGAATTCACAAACAATAATTTGTTTGTTGATAGATTTAGGTGGGTAGCTATGTTGGTCTGAAGAAGTAGAACAAAGTTTGAGTCCAGTGGTGCCCTTAAGACCAGCATGCACACAAAAGCTTATACCCAGAATTAAACTTTGTAGGTCTTAAAGGTGCCACCAGACTCAAACTTTGTTCTATAATTAGTTGAGCAGTACTGCCCTTGAGGTTTCCTGCTCACAGAGACAGCAGTATAAGAAGAATGTCTTCCTTCCTGGGGAGGCAGACACGTGGGCAGAAGTAGGCAAAGTGTAGTTTATGCACAAACCAGGGTTTGTTACAGGTTGAGTAACCAGAGTTTGTTGCAAAAACCATTCTTTGTCATACAGTCTGAATATAGCCTGACTTTTCTCATGTTTCAATTTTTGCTTCAAGCATTTTGCTATCCATATTTATTCCCAGCATGTGCAGTGCAATTTATTGTTGCCACATCTGGGTGTGTCATCGTAGAAGAACTTGTAGTGTGTGTTTTGTGTTAGTCTTTACTTTATGTTGTCGAAGGCTTTCATGGTCGGGGTTCATTAGTTGTTGTAGATTTTCCAGGCTGTATGGCCGTGGTCTTGGCATTGTAGCACCACGGCCATACAGCTTGGAAGATTTACAACAACGAATAGTCTTTACTTTGTTTTTTCAAGGAAGGGTTCAGCAAAGGTTAACAATCCTGAAACACCTATTCCACACAATCAGTTAGTTTGGACTCTGCTCAACGCATTGTTCAAAGGTTAAAGCGGAGGTTGCTGTAAGCTATAAGATGGGGGGGGGGGGGAACTAGGACTCTTAGTTCACCTGCCTCTCATCTGAGATGCTGGAATTTCAGTCAAGATTTCATGCATCTTCTCAGCTGCCTAGATTTTTAACATTTACAGAATCTATAAAATCCATATTGTGGCTGGGCTCCAAAGAATGACATATGGAATTGGCTTGCACTATCTCATTCTCGTGTTATTACATGTTGTATCTGCACCTTTCCAAGGAGCTCAGGACAATGTGTGTGGTGTTACGTCATTTTTAACTTGCAACAACCCTGTGAGGTAGGCTAGGCGGAGAGATACTGGGTATTATGTGTCAGGGCTGAGCGAAATGGAACACGGGAGATTCCAGAATATGGCTTCTTGTCTGAGTTTTTTTAAACCTTTAGAGCACTCCATGGCTTGGGGCCACCATAGCCAAAGAACGGCCTCTCCCCAAAATGAGCCAATGCTTGGCGGCTGCTAGAAGTAAAACATTTATCTTCTCCCAGGAAGTGTTCAAAAATACTGCTCAGTTTCCAGAAAGGATCGAGAGCAGAAGGCTGCATTCTGTATTTTTTTTTTCATTTGTTCTGTACATATGTCTCATTTTATTCATATTGAGACTGTTCTGTTGTTGAGCTGCTCCCATTGTAGGGAAGATGGCACAGAATCTTTTAAAATAAGTGGAATCTAACCATGTGCAGCCCCATGATGTTGCTTTAAAAATCAGGGAAGTAGTACTGAAAGGGGGTGTTTTTGTCTTTCCCTCCCATGCCATTCCCCCTCCCATGTAAATGCTTCCCCCTCCATGCCTCCCTCTCCTGATGGCAGGGTACTGATACAGCCATGTCTGTTTGAGTTTCGATTGCAAATCCGAACCTCAGTTTTCCGGTTCCAAGTCCAGCTTGGTAACCTCTACACAGATCTACCTCATGAAATTTCTGATTATTTTTCTATATGTGAGAAGCTGACTTCCTATCCTATAATATTACAAATTGGATTGGATCCCCCAGATACATTCCACTATCCACTAGCAGCTGCAGTTTCCTCTGGCTCAAGGATCTTTCTGCTAGTGCAGGGGTGGGCAAACTTGCTCAGCGTAAGAGCCACCTAGAACAGGGGTGGCCAAACTTGCTTAACGTAAGAGACGCATAGAATAAACATCAGATGTTTGAGAGCCACAAGACATGAACAAATATTACCTGCTTCTATTGGAAAATAAGCAAATTTGCTTTTTATTAACATTAAATTAGACTGCCAAAAATAATAACAAAAGGGGTAAAAGCAGATATTGATAATGATATTAATTTGTCCAATGATATTTGTTTGCTAATGATATTTAGCTTCCCCAGCCGCCCTGCCGGGAGCCACATAATATATGTGAAAGAGCCGCATGCGGCTCCCGAGCCACAGTTTGCCCACCCCTGTGCTAGTGCATCAGTGGATCCAACCCAATGGTTCTGAAACTCCCATTAAAATGTATTGCCATATACAGGGAGAGGAAGGTGCTGACTGATGGGAGCACACCTCTAAAGCCCCCTTTCAGAACCTCTTCCAGATTTTTTTTTGACTCTTGCCCAGTGTTTCCTAGTTCAGACAACAGGCTTCTTCTTCCTCTTCGCCTAACCCGCAAAAACCCATTGGTCTCTTTTCAGTACGCAGATCTGTGTGCAGCTCTCTCTCAACCAGGAGCCACCTAATCCATTCTTCTGTTTAAGCCCCTGTATGTTTCACTTCAGTTGTCCTTTACAGGACCGTCTGCCCTTTGTAATATCTTTTTCAGAAAGGGAATGGATGGAGGGGCTTGCGGAATTACAAACATAGTTGTTTTAATCCCTGTGGGCACACTATCTTGGATCCTTCTATTAACACACCTGAAAACATGACTGCTTTTTTTTAAAAAAAACCCAGCTCTTTCAGTGTACCGTTGAACATTTAATCCAGTTTGATCTCCAACTTGTGCTTTGCATCTGTTCACACAATACATGCACAGTTCTGAATAAAATGCTTTTTTAAAAGAATTACCCCATTTGTATCCTGCCCTTCCTCCAAGGACCTCAAGGCAGCGTAGATGGGGATGGCTGAGAAGCAGGAATCCACCAGTCTACGCGTTGCTTTCTTCTGTGATGAGTCACTGGGAAAACAGGCAGAGCATTCCAGAGACAGTAAAATGTCTTGGAGTAACTCCATTCATTCGGATTAATCAGTGGCTACTCCTGAATACGAAGGACGGCAATGTCTTTTGTTTTAAGCTGGGATCTTGCTTAGGTAGCAGCAGTCCTTAATGGTTCTGGTTCTGATTCCTGTCCATCATTTCTACCTCCCATCTCTCAGTAGGCAGCTCGGGTGACGCTGGCTTATTCTTTACAATGCTTTGTGTTGGTGTTGACTTAGATGTTGGCTTCTGGCAAACCATGATTTGCAAAATTAGGCACCCTCCATGAGTTTGAAAATATCCTATCTCCTCCTTTCTCCTGAGCAAATTCACTGCTCGGTTCCCTTGATAACCTTAACCATGGTGTCACCTCATGTGCATCAGTCATGGTAAAGGTAAATGTTTCCCTTGCTTGAAAGCCAGTAAAATACGACTCTGGGGATGCGGTGCTCGTCTCCATTTCCAAGCCAAAGAGCCAGCGCTGTCCAAAGACGGTTCCGTGGTCATGTGGCTGGCATGACTTAGATGCACTTCCCACCAAAGTGGTATCTGTTTATCTACTTGCAATTTCTTGCTTTCGAACTGCTGGGTTGGCAGGAGCTGGGACCAGAGACGGGAGCTCACTCCATCATGCAGCACTCGGGTCTCGAACTGCTGAACAACCAACTGCAGGCCAGTGTCTTAACCACTTGAGCCTCTGCAGCCCTGCATCAACCATAGTTAATGCTAATTAGTTTTCCTCAACATTTGAAAAGATGGGCTTGGATCCATCTGAAAGTTTCCATGGAAGGAAGAGATTTCTGTCTTCCCCCCTTCTACTCTCAAATGCTGTTCCTGAGGGACAGGGGATCCCTGGGAACAGCATGAGGGTGGAGTCAGAGGTTTTGTGGCAGGGGAGGGAGTGGCAAAAATCCCCTATCCTTGCGCTTGTGGAAATTCTCCAGATGCATTCACCCCATAGTTTGAAGTGGGTTTGCAAACCACGGCTAAGGGGGAACCTTAGGTAGCATTATCCACAGTTAGTTTTAGAGACTTGTATAATTAAAAATCACAATTAACAGGAAGGGTACAAACTAACTCCCAT
This sequence comes from Lepidodactylus listeri, assembly GCA_029233225.1. NCBI lineage: Eukaryota > Metazoa > Chordata > Lepidosauria > Squamata > Gekkonidae > Lepidodactylus > Lepidodactylus listeri. The sequence continues at coordinate 28,085,480 of JARCFY010000014.1, forward strand.
CGCTCTGCGCAGTAGATGTTGTAGGCAGTGCAGTTAAATTTAGGATACTGGAGATTTTTTGCTCCTTTCCGCTCCTCCCTGGTCTGCACTGTTGTCCCAGGCAGTCGCAGAATTGCACGAGGTTTCAACTCGAGTGAAAAAACTTGACTGAAGCAGATGCCACGCTAAACAGTGGCGGCAAACTCTAGAGATGTTTTTGAGGTCTGTGCCAGCTGAAGAGACAATAAAGCAACACCTCCCCGGAGTTTGCCGAGAAACAAAACTACATATTGAAACACTCGCTCCATGCGGTTAGGCCAATGAAATGCATGCATGGAACTCCAGGGGACATGATGCTTTCCAAAAAGGCACAAGAAAGAACTCTGTGCAGTGCCGGCAAGAACATAATTGCAGATGAGGGTTTTTTTGGTCTTCAAAATAAGCATAATAGCTGGAACAAAGCCTGTCATATACCTAGCATGCATAATGGCATATTTGCTCTCACAGTTAGCAGAGAGAATTTAATTGTATTCTTCTGAGTTAACCCGTATCTTGCACAACCCTACTGGGTATCTCTGTTTTTTTTTCCAGGTGCCCGCACCTGCTATTCCTCCATCTCAATACCCAGGCAGGTCTGCTGGCTCAAAAATTAAGCAGAAGACATGACTTAGTCGCAGCCTGACAAGTTTTAATTTGGCAGTTTAACAAATGAAGCCCTCCCCCCCCCCTCCCACAATGCCAGCTTTGGAAGTCCCCGTTCAATCTGCCTCTGCAGCAGTTCCAATCCTCAGGAGGGGCAGCGTGTAAATCTTTGGGACGTGCACCAATCCAGGCAGGCAGATGAAGAGCAGAGCGGGGAGCTGAGGGCAGGCAGATTGGATGCCGATCCACCAGCAGTGATTGATTGAGTTTGGGGGCAACTTGCTGCTGGAGCAGATGTGACACAAACCCAACCAGATTCAGAAAAGAGAGCCTTTATTGTTAATAGGCAAAACGCTACAGGTTTCAAGCTGTCTTCATCCTGATTTTTTTTTAAGTGTCCTTGTAAAGTAAGCAGAACTCTCCCACCCACCCCAACCCCTTAAGTTTTTATCTGTTCTTCACTTTTTTGTTGCGTTTCATTGCTTGTTGTGCCTGTTGCTGTCTTTTGGGAGCCAAGCCACAGCATTTCTCTTTAGCCAGGCCTCTAATTGAAAAAATCCATTCCCCCCCAATTTTACTGTCCACTTTTTGACTGAGGTGTGACCTGTGGGTATCATTTTAGGCCACTGACTGCTGTTTTAACAGTTTTATGGCTTGTTTTCAATACTGGGTGATTCTTCTCGTGGTTGCTTTTCTAATTTTATGGTATAACTTTTGACCTCGAGAGGTGGCATATACCACCTTCTAAATAAATACCTTTTGTGAAAAATTATATGGTGCTTTTCTAACCCACCAAGTGAGTTTGCAATCTGCAGAACAAGCAACAACAATTAAGTTGTTAACTTCTTAGTCCTGCTCCCCTCCCCTTTTTTGTGGGCGCTCTACTTATGTTTGGCACTCTACTTATGGGACATGTCAGTGTCTAGCTGCTGCTTTCTGTTATCTTGTGTTCTGGATCCTTCACTGTGATGTTTTGATATGTAAATATCGTGTGTGTTTTATTGTGGGGTTTTATACATATGTTCCTGTGGATTAAAATGCAGAGTAAGATTCTAGAATAAGAAAGGGCTGGATGGCTGATTGATGTGTGTTATGATTGGATGTTAGCTGTGCCCTAGGGGGTGGAGTTGACTTGTTTGTGGAGAGAGAGTTTCATTCAGGGTGTTTGTGAGAAGGGGGTTGAGTGTAGAGTTGCCAGGTCCCCCAGGCAGGCAGGGGTTTGCCCACCTGACGGGCCCCTTGCCTGCCAGCCTGGATCTGGGCACTGGGGGGAACCCCACCCCCAAAGCGCCAGCATCGCTGCAACATGCCTAGCATGATGATGTCACCTGGAGATGACATCATCATGCCAGGACATGTTGTGTGGGGGGACACTCTAGCATTTGAGGGAAAACTCTATGATTTCCCCTCAAATGACAGTGGCCCCGCCCCCAACGTGCCCAATGCAATAATGTCACTTTCAGGTGATGTCATCGCAGCGCATGTACCAAAGAAGTCCCAGAGAGGGACCAGGGGACCCCACCCCCTGCTGCAAGCCAGGTAAGACCTGGCAACCCTAGTTGAGTGAGGTGCTGTGGAGAGCGTGAGGAACCTGAGTTCTTAGTGGAAATTATTAGCCGAATTGACAAGTGAGAAAATAAGCCTTCGTGGCTAGGTCTGTTTAAGGAACTTTAGAGAAAGAAGAACTGTACATATCAGAAGCCATTACGCTTATGACCTTTACTGAAACCATTGCACTGTTATACTTCTAAATACATTTTATTTGTGTTTAAAAGGAAACTGTTTTATTAAAAAGAAAAGTATTTTATTTAGAGTAAAGAATTCCCTTTTACCCCAGAGCCACCCCCACGCACTGACCATTCTGTCATTCTACAAAATATAACTAAGTCATCCTGGTCTTTGGGACCAACTAAGAATTCTGAGACAAGAGCCTTTGGCGGCAGTGAAAAAATAAGTAGAAAATGATAAGGAAGTCAAGGAGGGGGCATAACACACATCACCCCAGAACACTATAGAGAGGTGCCTTTACAGATGGTCTCAGAAAAGGTGGTCTCAGAAAAGAGCAAAACCTTACATTCACTCTGTCCCCTCCCCAGTCTGGAGGCAACATGTTGTGCACATCGTAACATATTCCTTTTTTATATATATAAACTGCAGTTGAGGAGCTGAGCTTGCTTTTTGAGAAGAAGAACTTCAGATTAAAGCCTCCACATACTGTGAAGCCGTCGATCCTTTCTGTCCGGCTGGAGCAGTGCCCCCTGCAGCTGAACAACCCGTTCAATGAATATTCAAAATTTGATGGCAAGGTAAGTTAGACCATTGCCCTTTCTTTAAAAAATAAATAAATTAAGAGGCAGTAGGATCCCAAACTGGAAGCTTGCATTGTGTTTTTCAGTTGAAATGCATTCCTGTTTTAAAATGCTGAAATCTCAGTCTGCAGTCTGCGTCCTTTTCTGATATACTATAATGGCAAGTTATGTGAGCCATTTGTTCTAGTTTTAAGTCATACCAGGGCAATCATGTTTGTCCTCTGGGAAGATGTTGCATAGGACATGTGAAGATGTGCCTCTCTTCACACAAACCACTCAGTTCCCCTGAAGTCTTCTGCTTTACTTCTATCATAAGAGCTTGATTTGTTAAAACCAGGTACTTTTCTGTGGTGGCACCCTCCCTGAGAGCAGTTGGCTATGTCTGCACCAGCTCTAAAGATGCAGAGTAAGTTTTTTACTCATGCAGAAATATTGTTGATTGTTCAGCTTCCTTACTGGTCAAAACACCAGCCAAAGTAATGTCCACTATTTCCTGCACTTTTCTTAATTGCCAAAAGTTTCAGGAATCTGCTGAGGGTTGTGGCTCAGTGACAGAGTACAGTTTGCACGGAGAAGGTCCCAGGTTCAATCCCTGACCTCTCCAGTTAAAAGCTCTCAAGTGGCAGGTGCTGGAAAAGGCATTTCTCTGCTTGAGATTGTGGAATGTTGCTGCCAGTCAGTCCAGGCAACACTGAGCAATATGGAACAGTTTGGCCTTGTTATAACGCAACTTCATGCATTTATCCATGACAAGTATTTCATGACATATTGGGCAGCATGGAAAGGGTCATTTTAAATGATGCCAAGCAGAGCCCTTTGCCTGTGGGAAGTGTTCATACTTAGATGTAAATGCATCTTGCCCTGAGGCAGATCAGAGCTATCCCCCCCCCCCCAAAAAATCTGTAAAGTGTTAATACCACAGACATGTTTGGCAAAGTTTTGAAAGTAAAATACCTACATGTATTACAGTTGCTTTGTACAGTCATCGCGCCTTACAATCTTGTTCCACTTCAGAAATAACTGCCTGTTCATATCTGCAAATGTTGCTTTTACTAGAATGGGATAATTAGTTCTTACTGTGTATGTGTGTTTTCTGGCTCAACAAAGCAGGGCTTTCATACCAAATGCAGAGAGATATCTTTCTCATTCTGCAGTGTAGACTCTGGCCATCTTGTATCATTAGACTGTCTTGCCAGAAGGCTGTGAAACCAGTGTTGTGGAGCAAGCAGGGCAATTCGACTCTTTTTCCAGATCCCTGCAAGGTCGAAGTCCTGCAGTTTATGGAAACCTCAAGTCTGTTTCAACAGAGACAGAGTTTTGTATTCCCTGGGGACCTGGAGAAAATGTGGACAATAGAGTCATCCTACAAACTCATGATTCCCAGTCTCCCCCACCCCATCTACAAAACATATTACAGCTAGCTGAGTAGGGTGAAAATCTAGTATCTACCTCAGAATTTTGCTGTGTGTCATATATAACAGAATCTACCAAGTATTGGAATTGTGCTAGTTCATGTGAAAATGATAACAGCAAAGGAAGGAAGCCTCAAAAGCATTCATAACAAATTGTGTGCTATAAATCCACCCCCACCCCCCAAATATGTCTTAACAAACATGTGGTCAGGCAAATAATAACTAAAGTGAGAGAGAGAGAGAGAGCATTCATCAGATAGTTATGGAAAATATTGGAGATAGCACTTAGTGTTTATCATTTAGATCACTCAGTGCTCCAAGTTCTTTGCAAATAATGGGTTGGATCCCTCAGATCCACTCTATTAATGATGGAACTTTTTCAGTGCAAAGCACCTTCTGTTGACTCAAGAGGGTGGAATTCTCATAGCCATCATGCTGTACCACCTCCCTGAGCATGAACATGAGTTGCTGAAAAACTGAAGTCCATAGTGCAGTTGGAACACTTCACCACCTGGTTCTGACTGCAAATCTCCTGGACCACTGGGTACACTTGAATGCTCACCGGAGGGCTCGTTCCATTGTTTGTTTCTGAGTCACAGGAATCACAGTTGTGTAGAACATTTCAAGGAGATGCTAAGACTTGTATACTCTATTGGAATAGTAAAGATGGGTAACCCCTCACTTGTCAAAGCTTCTCTGAAGTAGCTGTAAATTTATATCAAAATGGTGTGGAGGGGAGGACAGGTAGGGGGGTTGAGCAGATAAGAGTTTGGCTGGAGCAAATGCAATTATGACTGTGTGGCCGTGGTGTCATTTGGAGGGGATGAAGCTTAAAGAGTTAAGCCAAACATTTCACATTTATGTTTTAAGGTGGGCTTGAATCGAAAATAAAGGGAGAGAGCTGGTGGCTATAGCATCACTGAGACTTGGGCTGTATCATGCCCATTAACTCATTTATCTATTAAAAACATTTGTATCTCGCCTTTCCCCAGTGCGCCCAAGATGGATAGCAATCAATCAGATCAAAAACAACATTTTTAAAAACTATGAAACCTCATATACGGCAACAGCCCTGACACAAATCAATTCAGACTAAAAAAAAAAATCCTCTGAAATGAAATGCTTTTTCCTGCCTTCCTGAAGGGCCAGTAAGGATGTTTGCTCTATAGGTGTGGAGGGTGGGGTGGGCAGAGAAGCCATGGGGCTAAGTTGGTCAAGTGTGCAATTTTAAGAAAGGGACCTTCAGCCAGCAATCCCCAGTGGGTCATAATTGGCAGCCATTCTAGTTTGTCGCACCTTGAACTGACACTGGAAGCCCAAAAGGAAGCCACTGAAACTGTTTTATTAGTGGCATTCCGTTATGGAAACAGCTAGTCCTTGTCAGCAAACAGGCAGTTGCGTTTTGAACTTTGGTTCCAAGGGTAGCCACTGCATAAAGCACATTACCATCGTGTAGCCTGAAGTTACAGAAACATGCAAAAGGTATCAATGTCGTCTTTAGGGATTAAAAAAGGTACTTTTGTGGGAGCAAAGCCCTCATTTTGAAATCGAAATTTCAGCCGGCACTTTGATCATGAAATGCCCAAATGAGCATTTACTGAAAGCAAAGGAAGAGCCACCATGATTCTGGCAGCCTTGTTAGCCGTTGCACTGGACAGCGCAGCCTCAGCAGTTTGAAAAGCTGGGCTTTTTCTTCCAGCTTTCTCTGCATTCTCGAGAGTTTAAAGTATAACAAACCCATTCCCAGCTGAGCCATCATTACAGATATTACCCAGCATAGCAAATGAACATTGGCTTTGATTTGCATTGTTTCGTCTTTTCTTTTCTTGTAATGGTAATGAGAATCATCTAGCATTTTTGTCGCGTCTGCACCAGAACCAATATTTGAATGATTCTGTTTCTGTTCGTGGGAGTCTTTAGTACTTTTAAAAATTTGAAACTTGCAGGAATTTTGTTTTGTTTTGTTTTTGCTTTTGGAACATGCTAAGAGATGTGTTTTTCCACAAATATTCATAATTCTTTTTCCTGGGAATAGTATGTGCCTTATTTGCATAATTAACTGAGCCTCTGGAGTCTCTTGGGAAAGTGGTGCCTAATTGGGGAGAGATGGGGGAGTCTATTAAGGGGGGCTTTGGGGCCTAATTAAGCATGCTTTAAAAAACCCTACTTAATTATGTATTTACTCTAGAGGCTGGGGTGACTCTTGAAATCCTCTTTTATATTGGAGCTAAAGCTTTGATTCTTTTTCTTTTTTTAAAAATTAAATCATTATTTAAAAGTTTCCTCTCTCAACTCAATAGAGAAAACCATACTTTGTGTTTCCCTGGGACTTTCTTTGCTAGCTTTGTGCGCAAACTTACCTAATTCTAATCAGCTGGGTTCTCATGTAAAATAACATCATTTTTGGTTAAGATGTTTTTACTAGTGCAAAACATGTATGTATATATTTTTTTAAGCGAGAAACCCACAGTGAAGTCTTGCATTTTGGTGTCCTTGTACATGCGATCTTTCTGGAATATGGTAATGACACAAATGTTCCCTCATAGATAGTGATGCTGGTTGGCAACAATTTTGTGAAAATAGATGAAGGTTATCTTACACTTTTATGGTTCTCTCCATCCACAGGCCCTCCACATCTTAGTATTTGCCACAGCCAGGGCTTATGCATGCATTATGCTTAAACATGGGAAACATTACATCTAAATATTTAACATCTGAAGAGGGATTGGCCACACACTTAAGATGTAAAACCACAGTTTGTGTTAGCTGTGATTAAATGACATGTTCACTAATGGTTAAAGTTGTTTCTCCACCTTTCTTGCAAGGTAACAAACATTCGTTGATGGGGGTGGTCAAGGTGAAATCATAGTTTTCCCATTATGTTTGGGATCCTAAACCAAATGGCTATGGCTGGGTAAATATAATTAACAATATAATAAAATGCAGCTGACTTGCAAGTATCTGATGGTGATGAATATAAATTCCTGCTGGCTCGATTCTGAAGAACAGCTTTGAAGAATTTGGATCTGGGGGTGGGAGTGAGAGAGAGCATGGTTTTTAGATACCATGTCCTCAGACCTGTTGTTTAAAAAAAAACACAATTTCTTTGTTAGCAACTGTTTTTTAACAATGAAGCTGGGGGAAGGGATAATTCATGAGTACTAATTGCTTGGCTGTTAATTTTCATAAGTGTTGATAGAAGCAGTTCCTTAAATTAAACTTTGTTTAAAATGTATCAAGGGAAATATTCCACAATGTCGGGCCTGAAGTGAAAATTAATATGAATGCTGTGGCAATTAACACGTACTGGTTAATAGCTTTTAGCAGCATTTTGGGATGATAGACCTTAAATACATTTTTCGCATGCTGCTCTTGTACCAGCTTCATTCCACTCTACGTCTGGATAATTATGAACAAATGCTCCCCCCCCCCCAATTGCAGATATTAAATAGCATTCCTGAAAGAAAAATCCCATACCAGATAACGAATGGAGAAAGGAAACACACTGCAACGTAACTGATATATAAAACGCATCTCTGAGATGTTTGTTTGAGATTAAAAACCCAGTGTGCAAAAAATGAAAGGCCTTAATTTGAATTTCACATAATGAAACATTTCGAACCTAAATGGGCGTATCAGAATTAATAATAATATGTTATTTCTGAAGCACAGGTAAGGTACTTCCATAACGCATAGAAATCTGAAATTTGATTATCTCAAGATCACCTTTTAAAAAGGTACTGTGCAATACTGAATTCTTAGGATATAGACACATTGCATAGAAAGCTGAAGTTTGTGTAGGAAGGGTGAAAGTGAGTCTACAGGCTGTGGTATTGCTAGTGTCTCTCTGTTTTGGGGGGGGCAAAGTCTGAAAATTATTTCCACACACACACCTATTTTCTTTATAACACAGGACATGACTTGACCTCAATAAATGCCTGTTTTAAAATAATTTATTAATTATTTGTAACCCGCCTCAAGCAAGTCCCCTAGAGAAGCAGCACAGAAGTTTCCAAAATAAATGAATAAGTACACGCACAGCCAGAACTCCCATTTCACAATCTGCCAAAACACAGATAGGCAACAGTGAGCTGTGAAAGCTCCCTTTTCCTACTGTGGGGTAAAAAGGCTTCCTCTAACAGTAGGGCTGCCAACCCCTAGGTGGGAGTGGGGGATCTCCTGATTTGGTGGGCTGCTCGCCCGCCACCGGCCAGCTGGCTGGTGGGGGAAGGCCCACCCCCACCAGCCACTACCTGGTGCAGTGTCCCAGCATGATGATGTCACACAGAAGTGACATCATCACGCCGGAGGAGTTGCTCATGATGACATTGCCCCACCCCCACACTCCCAGAGAGCTCCCTCCCACCAGAGAGCGAAGAGGACCTGGCAATCCTATCTTGCTGTCAGAATATGCAAGTTGTATTGGGTACGCACATGCACATTTGCCCTACTTTTGATGCATGAGATACAGGAAGAATCCTAGCCCAGCTGCAGACTGCCTGGTTGGCCCTGGGCGAGCTCCCAACTCTGCCAAGTAGTGACCTTCTGTTGCGCATCTGTCTTCAAACAGAACTGCTAAAGCAGAATATATCTCTGCATTCACCTGTGCTGGTTTCAGTTTTTCAGCCATGCTGAAGGATCCTTCTGGGCTGTGTGCCTTAGGGATATCACGCAGCATAGGTAGAAAATATAAGAACCTTGATTGGTGTTGCATTCCAGATAGAAAATTTGAAATTGGGCTCCATACTTTCCCCTCTATCTACAGCAACTAGCCTTAGTGTGGGCCCTTGTCAAACTGCGCTCAAGTGGGCCCGCCTGGCATTAGGAAGGGTTTCTCTTTTTCTCCCCCCCTCCCCCTTATACTGAAGCCAAGGTAGTCCTGCTACCTAGTCTGTTGTCTTCAAGGACCAGTGGGGTTTGCTGGGGAGGGAAGGAGGGGTGGGGAGGCGGGTGGAGTGCGCCACAGAGGGATCAATTACTTGAGTAGAGTGAGAGTTGCAAACCTGAACATTGGCATGCACCACTCATTGATTTTTTTTTTTTAAAAAAATGCATTATGCTAGATAGAGAGCTAATTAAAATATTTCAGACTGAGGCCTGTTATTTAGCATTTGGGTCGGATATCTGCTCTAGATCAGCCTTGCTGGTTGGTCTGAATTAATCACTAGGCTAACTATGCCGTAGAGGCAGGCTAGAGCCCAAGCATGACCCTGTCGGAGAACTGAATGTAGGTAGGTACTAAAGTTATCTGTCCGTTCTTACAACTGCCCTGTCTCAGAACATGACAGCTGTTGTGTCTTTTTGCTAAAAAAAAAAAAAAAAAAAAAAAGCGAAAAATGTGGGGGGGGGGGGAGACCATCAAATTAAATAACCACAATTAAAACCGTCAAATTAAATAACCACAATGCTCTCTTTTTAATCTCAGCATCTTCACTAAATCTGGAAAACCTCTTACTACTTCTTTTTCTACCATATCCTGAAGAGTATCCACTGATTTACACTATAGTTATGGTGCATATATCAAAGCCTGACATAGTTTTATTATGTTTTTATTAAAATATTTATATCCCACTTTTCCTTCTCCAAAGGGACCCAGCAGTCTACAGAAGAAAATATCTTGAAGATTAAAGCCATAAAATACTTAAAAGCATCAACTAACATTTCAAACAATATCAGCAGTCCAAAACATACGTCCAAGTGGGAATAAACAAACTCCTCCAAAAATACCAAACAATATGTGTGATATGGGAGGCCCTTTTTTCAAAAAAAAGAAGAAGAAGAAAAGAAAAACAAGCTTATAGCAGCTGCCAGATAATAGGGGCTCCAAATCAGATCAGGGAGATGGTTTTCAACCGCTATCTCCACATTCTCAATGCATATCACTCTACCCTCTGACCCTGCAATGCTATTTAAGAACATAAGAGCAACCATGTTGGATCAAACAAGTGGTACATTTAATTCAGTATCTAGTTCCACAGAGTGGCCAATCAAATGCTTATGGAAGGTTTACAAGCAGAACATGGAGGTCAAGGCCTCCCCCTATTGTTTCCCCCACCCCAGCACTGGCATTCAGATCATCACTGCCTCTTGACATGGAGGTTCCATGTAATTATTGTGGCTAATAGCCACTGAGGACCCTCCCTTTCACCCTGATCCCCTTTTATTTATTTATTTATTTCTGGGGCTATTACTGTATTCTGTGGCAGTGTGTTCCACAAGTTAATTACGCTCTGAGTAATGTGCGTTTTGAATCTATCGCTCATCAACTTCACTGGGTGCCCGTGAGTGCTAATGTTATGGCCAAGGGAGAAAAAGATCTCTCTTTCCATCCCATATATAATTTTATAAATCTCTATCATGTTCCCCTAGTTGTTTTCTCTTAAACTGAAAAGTCCTAAATGCAGCCTTTGCTCATCTGGAAGGTGCTCCAGCCCCTCAGTCGTTTTGGTTGCCCTTTTTCCCAGCACCAATGTCATTTTTGAGATACAGTGACCAGAACTGTAGAAGTTGTTCCAAATGTAGCCACACATAGGCATTACAATGTTGGCTGTTGGGTTTTGGGTCCCTTTACCAGTACCCTGAGAACAGAATTTGTCTTTGCAGCAGTGGTGTTCTCAGTATCATTAGTAAAGGGTGGCTTCCCCGTTATTGATGCAGTTGCAGATAAAACACAGCAGCAATAGGGCTTCCTTGTGATCAGTTTCCCCGCATGTTCCCTGCCCTGGTCTGCCAACAGCCACCACCATCCTTCAAGCCTCCAGAGCAGAGGTGTTGAACTCATTTCGAACATAAGAGCCAGTTTGGTGTAGTGGTTAAGTGCACGGACTCTCATCTGGGAGAACCGGGTTTGATTCCCCACTCCTCCACTTGCACCTGCTGGATGACCTTGGGCAAGCCATAGCTTTGTACCAGCTGTTCTCTCAAGGACAATTGTCTCAGAGCTCTCTCAGCCCCACCTACCTCACAGGGTGTCTGTTGTGGGGAGGGGAAGGGAAAGGAGTTTGTAAGCCACTCTGAGATTACAAGTGATTGAAGGGCGGGGTATAAATACAATCTCTTCTCTTCTTCTTCATTTGTTATGAGGGCCGGATCTGACATAAATCAGACCTTGCTGGGCCGGACCAAGTGTGTCATAAAATGTAATGCCACGTAGCGGAGATATAAACTGTATAAAGGACACAAACACAAAGATTTTTTTTACTTAAAATAAAAACATGCTTAAAACATTAGCACTCTTGCAATATTTTGTTTATTTAACAGTATCTGATAACTGACACCTCTTGCTCTGAATTATTGCATCAAAATGACTGTGCTGTTGCAATCTTGAGTATGCGGTTCAGGTGTGTACATATAAGCTGCAAACCTACTTTGATTTATTGACATTCGCCACAGAAATCTCATGCTCAGATTTCTGAGTCTAGGACCCAGAGGAAAACATGAAATGTCTGAGCAATTGAGAGAGTCTGGCGAATCAAGCGATGATGCAGCAGCAGCAACAGAACTGGAAACAGGAGATGGGCAGTACCAGTGCGGGCCTGATAGAAGCCCTCCGGGGGCCTCATCTGGCCCCTGGGCCGCATGTTTGACACCCCTGCTCCAGAGCTTTTGCAGACAGCACTAGAATATTATTGTAACAATAGGTATAACAAGTTCTGTGAATTCCTAGCTTTCATTCTTAAAAAAGAGTCTGTAGCCTCTTTTGTTTCAAAGATATGCCTTTCCTCTTATACATGCCTGCCCTTCCCTTCCCCAGCCAACCTGCCGCAGCGGGCTGGCTGGGGAAGGGAAGGGCAAGCATGCAAACGTGAAACATGCCTGGCTTCCCTGCCTGATCTTCTCCAGGTGTCCTGCGGCTGTAGGGCACCTGGAGAAAATCAGGCAGGGAGCCCAGGCATGTTTCAAATGCCTTTTTTCCCCTCCCTGATCTCAGGGAGGGAAAGAAAGGCATTTAAACCCAACAGCTGACTGGCGGCTGAGTCTGTTTGGTTTAAATGAGAGGTTTTCGATATAGCAAAATGAACCCAAAAGAAAGCTGGATAATATCAACTTCTTCGTGTTCATCTATACTGGTAGCTGAATACAGGTCTCTGATCTCTATTTGGCTTATGTAATACCCAAAAAATACCGACAAGGTATTTTTCGGGTATTTTTTTGGTTTGGCTATTGCCAAATGCACACCCCTACTTACATCTCTGCAAGGGGCCAGAGACTTATTTCTTTTTAAAACATGAAAGCTGAGAATTCACAAAACCTGTTATGCCAATTGTTACAATAGTTTATAGATATAGTTTACAATATTCTAGCACTGATTTTTTTTTAATTAAACGCCCCCATAATGGCGGGAGGAATGGCTGCTACAGGAACAGGGTCAGGAAAAAATGGCTGCCAAATGTGGGGAAATCCAAATTTTCCCACTCACATAGAAGTCATCTACATTTTACTGCAATCTTTCTCAAAAATTTTGGAGCAAAGCGTGTTTGAGAAATATCGGAGAAAAGCTGGGTGATCTCAAGAGTGCACAAATACACCAGAATGGTGTAAGGAAGCAGGAAAAAACCCTGCTTCCCAAAAGCATTGAACCCAAGTCAGTTAACTTGTGTGGATGGGAATCAGCGTCTCCACTACAACCAGTGTTCCCTCTAAGCTGAGTTAGTGTGAGCTAGCTCACTGTTTTTTAGCCTCCAGCTCACACATTTTTTGACTTAGCTCAGGAAGGATGGCTCCAGAGCAAACTAATTTATACAGTAGCCAAACTGCTCACTCACAGCTTTAATGCCGGTAGCTCACAAAGTAGAATTTTTGCTCACAAGACTCCACAGCTTAGAGGGAGCATTGACTCCAACCCCAAGATCTCTTCACCAAACACCCTTTAGATCCCATCAGTATATCTATAAAGTTAGGACTCCTCACCGAAACATACATTTTCCATAGTGAAACCAGAGGCAAGGAATTCATTCAGTTTTTCTGCAGGGTCCCCAAATTCCTTTAGTAGTCCTTTCAGTCCTCTGATTTCCATGGGTGCCTCCTCCTTTCCGTATTTCCTGTTTTTGATATATTTAAATAACTTTGTTGTTTGTCTTTATGTTTTTGGCAATATTTTCTCTTTGCTCACCTTATTGTCAGCTTGCATTGATTTTGCTTGAACCTGTGGCCTTCCTTTCAGCTCATTTGGGCAAGACTTGCAGTTTTAAAAGGAATCCGTCCTGCCTTTTATGGCTTATTTGATCTCCCTAATTAAACCATGCTGGCATCTTCCCAGACTTGATACTACACAGTCTGCAGCATAAATTCTATCTGAGCATCCATTGTGGATTTAAATAATGTCTCAGTCATCCTAATGGGAACTGACATTATGTAACTCTTTGTTGACTTATGCCCTCATTTTTGAAGTTTCCTCTTCTGAAATCAAATCAATCATGGTGACATTGGACTTTTAGGGCAACCTTCCATTCACATAAATGTTGAGCTTAGTAGCATTGTGATCACTATTCTCAGTTAGTGCAACAGCATTTATATCTTGTACCTGGTCCTGAGTACCACTCAGGACCAAGGGTATTGGACTCAGTAACATACAAAGCTGCCCTGCCAGTGATATATCCTTCCCGGCCTATTCTATGTAGCTAATATCCTAGGATAGCCATATCCCACTGATTTCCCTCCTCCCATCCCAACAGATTCCTGAAATGCCAACTACATGTTCTCATTTAATATGTCATTCCCTTCTCCAAATGTCTTTAGCATGCACATTTTCCTTCTATGGCCCATTGGTCACTTTAACAGTCAACATTTCCTGGCACTCTCTCACTTTCAAGTTCTAACTCATTCCTATCTAGGTAGGTAAAGGTAAAGGTTTCCCTTGCTCAAAAGCCAGTCAAATCCGACTCTAGGGTTGCGGGGATACAATAGAGGGGATGGGGCAACCTGTTTGAGGCCCCATAGAATTGGACCCCGTGGTGTAATCATGTTTCCTAGGCACCAGTTGTCTCCCCCCCCACACACACAAATGAAATACAGAAATACCTCTGAACCTGAGCCATCATAGCTTACAGCCATTGATAGATTTTTAACCTTCTACAAATTTGTCTGATTTCCTATTAAAGCTATCTAAAGTTAGCAGCCACATCCTGCAACAGAGAGTTCCACAAGTTAATCACTGATTGTCTTTTTGTCCAGCCTGAATCTACTGCCCATCAAATTCTAACATTTTGGGAGCAAACTTTCTGTCCAATTTCTCTGCCCCGTGTCTACCTCCTTAATTCTGTTTTTCTTTAAACTGGAAAACTCCCAATTTTTTTAGCCTTTCCTCTTAAGGACTTTGTTTCTCTCCCTCCTCTGCCATCAAATTCTGCATTCCTCAAGGTAAAACTCCGTTTGACAAGTTCCCTCTCCCCTTTTCGTTTTCTCCTCCTTCCTGTGATATACAAAGCATGTTACTATGCAACAAGGATTTCTTGTGTGAGCATTTAGCCGCAATTCATTTTAATTGTCCTGATGAAGTTAAAAAGTATTAGTGTCAGATAAAGACTCATCACCATTGTATGATTTAAAGCTGGGGCTTTGGAAAGCAGGCATGTGTTCCGGCAGCTGTTTATACTAGACACTGTCTCTTTTGACAGCAGTTAAAAAGTATGGTTGCGGTAATCAAATTGCAATGCCAACCTCTCTGAGGCTAGCGCCAGATTGAATTAAATATATATATATATATGTTTGTGTGTATAATATATATAAAGATTTATGAATAGACACCAGTGTTTATTTTTTTTAAAAAATCCCTACCTATTTTTAACTATTAAGGGCCCCAAATAAGCTTATTTCACCAACAACAGAAAATTGCCTAAGTCTTTTGATGCTGTTAAGAGTGCTGGGTGTCCCGTTGATAAGAATGCAGAGTTAAAATAGTTAAGAGGTTGTCATACCTTCCTTAGGAGGAAAAGCTAAAGCATTCAGCGAGCCCCTTAATTTTGGAAGACAAGGCTATTAAAAGAGTAAGGGGAGAGCATGATAAAGATTTATATAATTACCAGCAGTGTGGGGAGACTTGACAGAGACAACTTTCTTTTCCTGGCAACACCAGAACTCAGGATTGCTCAGTGATATGCATTGACAACTATATCAGGGCTGATGAGAGCAGCTAGTTTACATGGCTTCAGAAAAGGGTTGAATTCATTTATGCAAGATAGGTCTGTGGAAGACTGTTAGGCATGGTGGCTAAATGAAACTTCCATGTTCAGTGGCAGTTGACCTCTGAATATCTGATGCTTGGGATGAGCAACAGGAGGGAGAGTGGTGGTCTGTATCCTGCCTGTTGATTGCAAAGGGGTATCTGGCCAACCACTGTTGGGGCTAGAACGCCGTGCAAGGTGAGCAAGGTTACTTTTCTGCCATGTCCTTTCTTGGCTGTGGGTGTGCATCCCCCCCTGCAAAAGCATTCTAGTTAAGACGCTGAACTGCAGACCGGAAGATTGGTAGTTCAGCAGTTTGAGACCCGAGTGCCGCGTGACAGAGTGAGCTCCCAGCTCCGGTCCCAGCTCCTGCCAACCCAGCAGTTCGAAAGCAAGAAATCGCGAGTAGATGAATAGGTACCGCTTCGGTGGGAAGGTAACAGCATTCCGTGTGCCTCAGTGTCTAGTCATGCCAGCCACATGACCACGGAAACGTCTTCAGACAGCACTGGCTCTGCAGCTTGGAAACGGAAATGAGCACCGCCCCCTAGAGTTGAATTCAACTGGCTTTCGAGCACAGGAAACCTTTACCTTTACCTTTAATATATAAGAGGAGTCATTATTTGTCCAAATACAAACTCTGTTAATAGAATACTGGAATAAAATTAAACCCAAGGAACAGACCAAGCTTGTGATTCGGAATAATATATGAAATAGTGGGTCGGAGTAATGATGTGCTAAGATGGTTAGATAGAGACATGAGCTTTATATGAAGAAGGTGGGGGGTGTACATGTATCGTATTAATGGTATAAGTGGATGGTGTTTAATTCTAGTGCTTATATTTTGAATATAAGAAATTTATTTGAGGATTCTTTTCGAATCACAGAATCATAGAGTTGGAAGGGACCTCCAGGGTCATCTAGTCCAACCCACTGATCAATGTAGGAAATTCACAACTACCTCCCCCCCACACACCCCCAGTGACCCCTGCTCCAAGTTTTGTAACTTGTTATTTAATACAATTTTGGGATTAATATAAAAATTTTTAAAGCACGCCAGTTTAGGGTAGACTTGTTGAACTGACTGAAAGATCACATGCATTCCTGTGTTTCTTGAAAGAGAATTTCATCAAGCATTTGTAGGTCAATCTATCTTCTGCCACAGTTAAATATAAAATGAGCCTTTGGCAAGTGATGTACTGCTGTAGTGCAGTTATAATTTATGGTATAGTTTTAATTTATAAGCTACCGGGAGCAGGACACAGGAAAGGTGGCATATACATTCCCTAAGTAAATAAAAATAAATACCATGAGGGCCCAAACGGTATTCTTAACTCCACAAGTGAGAGTGTTTGCATATCGTAGTGAAAGAAACGCGTGTCGCTATGAATCTTGCATGAACAGTGTTGGCAGAGTGTATTTTTCTGTGTTCTATGCCCCGATCCTAAACTTGGTTCTCTCTGCACACACGTGTGTTCATTCAGTGTCTCTTTGTTCCTCCCACCTCCACCATTCTGCCTCTCTCACACACACCTCCCACAACTGGTTGCTGACTTTGTTTCTTCAGCATGCTATTGCCACAACAGCTTCAAATGTGCAAATCTGGGGAACTGGTTATATACAGGAAGCTGCAGGGATAGCGTCACTCCTTTGGCTACAGGCAGCACTCAGTGACGCAGAGGTAATAATTAGTCAAACAAGAACAGGTGAGACACCTGTGTTGCTATTTTAATCTGCCCCTTCCCTCTGTGTCATATTTTGTTCTTATGTGGACTCCTCTATTTTTAAAGTAACAAAATAATTTGATTCATTGTTGTGAGTGGGAGCATCCTTTGACCTGCAGTTCGCTAGACTTTATCTGGAAATCCAGGAGCATTCAAAAAACATCTTTTGATTCCTTCACAATACCTGACAGTTCTTTTGAAAGGGAACTGACTGGCTTTCTCGCTTTTCCCCCCATTACCGAGAGTGCTTAGACATAGGTACCTGGCTGTAAAACAGTGAGGACAGAAAGGCATAAATTTGGCACAAACAGCCACTGTACCTAAATTTAACCAGGAAGCTCAGTATGGCAACCGTGCAAGGGGGGGGGGTCTGCCACAAAAGCAGTGTTAGCAGGTTGAACTGCTTGTGTGAACTGCTTCGTCTAACTTCCCTCAATTTGCTATAGGTTTGTGACTTATGTGTTTTTTCAGTCCAGTCCTTAGCATCTGACATTTTCAAATTGTGAACGTGGGAAGCTGGGTGGGGGTGGAATCCTTGCAAACTTATCAAGAATTCCTCAATAAGAACCTTGGGAATCACTAACAGATCTTCGACGTGGTCTCCATGCTTCACACCCATGGGTTTAGTGTGCCTGCACTGAAACCATCGGTATTGTAGAAAGCTCAATGGATTTTTGCGCCCAGCGCCTCCGGGCATGTGCGTGGCATGGACATCCCGCCGGTTCTCTTCTGACCGCCGCACTGTTTGCTCCGTCGGTTGGCTTTATCTTTCTGTGGAAAGCTCTTTGTTCAAAGTTCTTATTTTCTCAACCTTTTTTTGCCTTTCTGCCGATTGTCAGAAGTCAGTGCATCGCAGTCCTCACTGACAATACTACCGTGTTGAGCTACATTAACCACCAAGGGGGCACAGTCTCACGTCATCTCTGCGATTTGGCTATTCGTCTTTGGGACTGGTGCATCGAAAATGGGATCTTCCTTTGTGCCACACACATCCCAGGCTCCCTGAACGTCCAGGCGGACCTCCTCAGCAGGGGACACGTTCCCCTGCACGATTGGGAACTCACTTGGCCTCATCTAGACCCTGTCTTTCGCCACTGGGGATTTCCTGAGGTGGACATTTTCTCAACCAGAAACAACAGAAAATGTATCTGTTCTGCAGTCAAGGGGGAGTTGATCCTCTTTCCCTGGGAGACAGTCTCCTTTATCCCTGGACTCACAACTTCCTGTACATCTTCCCTCCACTGCCACTACTCACCCGTTGTAGTTCACAAAATAGTTCAGGACGAGGCAAATTGCATCCTGGTGTCTCCATGGTGGCCCAGACAGCCCTGGTTCCCAGTGGTACTCTCCCTAGCCAGGGGGCACTATTACCACTTTCCTGCAAATCTGGACCTGCTCTGTCTATCAGGGAGTCCTCTTCTCTACCATGACATTCCACAGCTGAAACTCACAGATTGCAGACTCCTTCCTTCTCCTTCTCTGACCAAGTAGCAGAGGTTCTCTTGAACTCTCATAAGGCTTCCACACGGAAGTTTTACAATTATAAATGGTCGAGGTTCTGCTCTTTTCTTGGACAGATTCAAGCCTCACTTTCTACTGTGGGACTGCCTCTAGTCTTCGATTTCCTACTCTCCTTAGCTGATGCTGGACTCTCACACTCCTCCATGTGAGTGTAACTATCAGCTATCTTTGCATTTCATAACAGGATAGACAACTTCTCTGTTTTTGGCCACCCTCTTTCAAAGCGTTTTTTGTGTGGCCTCCTACACTTATATCCTCCAATTAAGGAACCTACTCAGATGTGGGACCTTCCTCTTGTTCTCCGTCAACTCACCAGGAAACCTTTCGAGCCCCTTGCAACATGTGACCTGAAGCACCTTTCTTGGAAAATGGCCTTCTTGGTTGCCATCACCTCGGCGAGGAGGGTCAGTGAAATCCTCGCCTTTCGGCACGATCCTCCGTATCTTTGCTTTCAGCTGAATGGGGTGTGTTTGGTTCCTGACATATCCTTCCTCCCCAAAATTCTTTCTGAATTCCATCTTCACTCCGAGGTATTCCTCCCAGACTTCTTTCTGATTCCTACATCGGAGGAGGAGCGTCTTCTGCACACCTTGGATGTCAGACGCTCACTACCGTTTTGCCTCTCACGGACTAAACAGACTAGGCAAAGCCCTCGTCTTTTCGTCTCTTATGCAGCCAATAAACTGGGGACCGAAATTACAGCCCAAAGACTTTCGAGATAGATTGTTGAACTTATTCGCCTCTCCTACCTTCTGGCTCAGACCCCACTCCC